>JASCZW010011757.1:0-30920 GCA_034211315.2 Aedes japonicus
CTGACGTATCGCAAAATCGACACAACTTAGTTCTGCAGAGTTCCAACAGGCAAATGAACTGATATTTATCGCCTATAAAGGGTGTCCACGATGAAATTGCCACACTATGAAATTGCTCTAACTTTTTAACCGTTGGGTAGAATTTAATGAAAATTTGGGTGAATTTAGTTCAAAGTGCATTATTTACATCCTGCAAGTTTTAAAGTCCTGTGATCAAAACTCGCGGAAATGGAGTCGAAAGAACAGCTCGTGCGTGATAAAATCTTGCGCATTCATCACAAGAGCAAGGATCTCTCGCATCGTTCCATCGCTAAAACGTTGGGAATCGCGAGTTCCACGGTGTCGCGAGTGATTAAGCGGTTCGAGGAACGGTTGACCACCGATCGGAAGCCCAGAAGTGAAGGAAAAAGTATTCCGTACAACACCAAAAATCACAACCGCGTAGTTGGGGCCTTCAACCGAAATCCGAACGCCTCCGTTCGGGATGTGGCTAAGAAGCTGCATCTAAGCCGAAGTTTTGTCCAGAAGGCCAAAACTAAGGCTGGGCTTCGAACGTTCAAGGTACAAAAGGCCCTAATCGCGACGAGAAGCAGAACAAGTCCGCCAAAACCCGTGCCAGGAAGTTGTACCGTCAACATGCTGACGAAAGTTGAATGCTGCATCATGGACGACGAAACATATGTGAAGGCCGACTTCAAACAGATCCCCGGCAACCTGTTTTTCACGACCAAGGATAAGTTCAGCGTTCCGGAGCATGTCCGCACTCAGAAGATGTCCAAATTTGCGAAGAAATTCCTGGTTTGGCAAGCCATCTGCACGTGCGGGAAGCGGAGTGCACCTTTCGTGACCCAGGACACGATGAACGGACAGGTGTACATAAAGAGTGCCTCCAGAAGCGGCTGCTTCCTCTCCTGAAGGCCCACAACGTCCCAACAATCTTCTGGCCGGATTTGGCCTCATGCCACTACTCCAAGGACGTGCTGAAGTGGTATGCGGACAATAAGGTCAACTTCGTGCCGAAAATGTTCAACCCTCCCAACACTCCGGAGCTCCGCCCCATCGAGAAGTACTGGGCGATTATGAAGCAGCACCTTCTTAAACGACCTAAGGTAGTGAAGACAGTCGAGGAACTGACGAAAGTATGGGTTTACATGCAAAAAACGGTTGATTCACAGGTTGTGCAGAATCTTATGGCCGGGGTTAAGGCCAAGGTGCGGGCATTTGCGTATGGACTGTAAATAAAATACGAGTAAAATGGTAAAATGGATTTTAATAGTTATTTCTCAATCCCTGAAAATTTGATGGCAATCGGATGAAAACTCGAATTTTGCGAATCAATTTTGTGTGTGGCAATTTCATCGTGGACACCCTTTATTGTAGTTCAGCTATTTTATATACATATACATGAAATTTAATCACCGTGGATGGATTTGGCAACACAACACAAACTTCGGCACGAGAAACGAAACTACGGTAGGTGGAAAAGTGTAACTAGAGCACAAACAACAAACCGCGTGGCAAGCTTATGCGCAATTGATTGAAAATTTATATTTTTAAGTTAAATAACACTGAATGCGACACGACAAATCCAATTTAAGACGAGTAAAAACATGAATTAGTGACGATCCGAGAACTAAACCAAACAGATCAGTCGCGTTCAGTTCTACATACTGGCTGTATATTTGGCTGTATTTTAAGATTACGAACAGTCCATCAAATTTCAGGCCTCTACAAAATTAAAGTTATATTCACTGATGTTTTTTTCAAATAGAATTTATTATGGCAACGATCAATTAATTATTAATTTTTGGTATTGCTTTCATTTCGGAAGGATCTATTTCAATTGTTAAGTCTTGTTCGTAAGAATCAGTTCCGAAAACAAACTGCTACACTGATAGGCAAAATAAAGTGCGCACCTCATTATTTTTAGGATTTCTCTCATTTATATGGTTCAAATTATAGTAAACACACTGTACTCTTTTTTGATACCTTATTTTTTTTAATTCTTTTCAAGTTTCACTTATAGAATAATAATAAAAAAAATCGACTTAAAGAACTCAAAAATCAATTTGCGTTGAAAAAAAAAACCGTTACAAAAATAAGTGCCCAATTCAAAAATCGATACGTTTTCGATAAGTTTCCAACGAAATACCCCTCGTGTGTTTATGTTTTTATATTTTGACGTGTTTGAAGCAAACGCCTTGACCTGCACTCTATTTCTAAACAACCCAAATTTGAGTGCATTGGACTCAAATTCGTCGGAAGCTATCCAAAAGTGAGTAAATATGGTTAGGAGTAACACGTTGACAATTAGTAAATATCGATCGGGTTGAAGCCGATGTTGACTGTTTGTCGTCTTACCACTACGAACTATTTTTACTCATTTTTGAGTAGCCATACTTCCGACAAATTTGAGTGCGTCGTACTCAAATTTGGGTGGTTAATAAATAGCGTGTGGTGCATTTGTCGCGAACACGTGGCGTTTGATTCAGTTGAAAAAAAAAATGGAGAATGTAGTGATTTCGAAATCAATTTCTTTACGTATCCGAAAATTGGTGGTTCGTGATGTGCATTACGGTGAATCGCACCGGGTTGTCGCTAAGAAGTACAGTATTAGCAAGGCAGCGGTTGGAAAAATTCTACTGCAACAAAAAACGTTCGGATCGTCCAGGCAGAGGCAGGAAGCGCAAAACGGATAAACAAACGGGCACCAAAAGTAACTGTCCGTGAGATCCAGGAAACCCTTTAGCTATCAGTTTCTGGTCGAACTGTTCGTAGCCGTCTTGTAGCACAAGGGTTGATTATCAAAGTTGCCCGAAAGCGCCCATTTATCAGCAAGGCAAGCAAAGCCAAACTGCTCAGGTTTACAATGACCCCGGAGAGTTCTGGAAAACGGTTCTCTGGACGGACGAATCAAAATTCGAGCTATTTAATCGTAAGCGGCAGGTTCGTGTGTTCGTGTTCGTGCACACCGGGTGAGGCGCTTCAGGAACGCCACATCCAAGGCACGGTGAAGCATGGAGGAGGAAATGTGATGGTCTAGAGGTGTTTTTCGTTGAGTGGTGTGGTAGCCTCATGTAAATCGATGGGATAATGACGGAAGATTCCTACATCAACATCCTGCGAGAAAATCTGGTGGTTTCGCTGATTCAGACGGGTCTTAAAGAGAAGTTTGTATTTCAGCAGGACAACGACCCAAAACATGCTGCCAAGAAGACCAAGTCTTTCTTCTGGTCTTATCGGATCGATCCGCTGGAACGGCTTCCGGACCTCAACCCCATCGAGAATTTGTGGCCGATTCTAGATGCCAGGGTTGACAAAACTGGTGTTACTAATAAATTCAACTACTCCTGAAGGCCAAAAGAGAACACATAAATTATTAAAATGCTTTTCTTTTACTTAAATTTATCTCCCCGGGAGCCAAAATCAAGTGGGCACTTATTTTCAACACGAATTGATTTTTGTTTTATTTAAGCGAATTCTTAAAACGAAACACCGAAAGAAGGGTATTAAGATCGCTTGAAAACTCGACTTTTTATCCGAGGCCCAGAGGCACGACTGCCATATATCATTTGACTCAGCTCGACGAACTGAGCACATATCTGTGTGTATGTATGTATGTATGTGTGGGTGTCTGTGTGTGTTTGCGGTCCTAATAATGTCACATCGGTTTCTCAGCCGTTTTTGAACCGATTTCAGTTCTGTTGACGGCAAACGAAAGCTACAACATTCCCATCGACCGTTATTGATTTTTTTTCATTCGAACATTTCGTAACAAAGATATGAATGAAACAGTATTTTACTGTCTATTATAATAGTAATTAAACAGTTTAGTCTCCGATTACAAATTGAGCTACTTGTGTACCGATTTTAGTTTTGTTGGGGCCAAATTAAAGATATAAGATCCTCAAATAATTGGTCATTATGATTAGCTTATCCTTTATGGAGATATAACCAAAACAATACCTGAGAGTACATAATTGTGAGATGAAGATATCATCGTTGCAGTTCAAAACCGCATTACTCATTTAGCTTCTTGAATCCATATCGATAATCAAAATTAACGCTTTGAATTGTCTAATAGTTCATTTTATGGACGGAATATATCAAACTTGTAATATTTGTGTAATTTCCTCTTTTATATTACCTAACATGAACAGATGGTTATACACTATTAATGACAATATTTTAATCACATCGATGAACAATACGTTCGGGATTGTCAAATAGTTCATTTTATAAACTGAAAATATAACATCTAGAATATTCCTGAAATTGATGAAAATATGTGTACAGTACACAAAAAAAAAAGAATTTTAACAAGCACGTAAAATTTCCACCAGTTTAATTTCAAGCCAAAGGTGTCGTAAACAACGAAATTGTTTGCAATCTTTCATGCGCCATACAACAATGTTGGCAATCTTTCATACAGCAGCCTATATTCAGGCGTTATCTGGCTAAAATTTACATGAAATATCCCATTATTTTCTGCCAAATCTAGCATTCCGCTTATGTGCATTAGATAACGTATAAATTTCAATGTTTCTTTTCATCTGTGTACCTCATTGGCCAATTTTGAGTTCGTAATTATAATGAAGTGTAAGAAGGGTTCAGTCTCACCATCAGTGGATTAATTCGGGTTTTTTTTTATTATAAGTCCATAAGTGAAACTTGAAAAAAATTAGAAAAACAAGATATAAAAAAAAAACTACAGTGTGTTTACTGTAGTTGGCAAAAAATAAATGAGAGAAATTCAAAAAATGTTGAGGTGGGCACAGGTGTTCTTGTCGCATCTTGTCTTTAGTCATGACGCCTAAAAAGTAAATAAAAAATAATAAAGGTAGTGAAATAAATTGAATTCAAACCACGAACTTTCAGATTACATACTAGATTCGTACTTATACCATGCAAACATCTGGACATGGAGTTAAGAGTTGGCTAAAGGTTAACAAGAAGCGCTCATGGTACGACACTTTAATCATATGACATGCCCAAAAACGAAGGCCACCATGCCTCCATCCCTTCCCCTAAAGCGCTTTCTTTGAAGTATAAAGTTATGTTGTGTTTGAATCCGTGTGCGGGACTAGTCTGGTGTAGCAAGAAAGAGACGGCGTGAGTAACGTAAGAATGATATACAATTAAGGCATTCGATTGCTTCTATGTTTGACCGGAGATTGTTCTTTGACACGACTTTTTCAAGAAATTTTAATGACTGTGGAGCTTGTCGTTAGTTAATGACTGACATGACAATTGCCATGCCTGGTCTGAAGATGCATCTGATCCAAAATCTGTTGAGTAGAAAATCCAAATAGCCTGTCGAATTCAACGAGTGGTGGAAAAATACGATCTTTCGGTATCTGTAGCACTATCTATAAACATGGCATCCTATCTCGCCCGGTGACATCTGAAACTCCTTTCCTAGACATCTTTGTTCCCCTCAAAAGCATTGTTTTAGAATTCCGTCCTACTGTCGAGACTTCTCCATTCCTTCTTGGCAAATTTAAGGTTATTGCATATCACAGTAAAATTGGCTATCAAATGTGGCATTGATCTAACACACTAACAATATTACCAAGCCTATAGCTTAGTTGGTTAATGTGCAGATATGTAGAAACAGCTAGTTGGGGGTAATGGTAACAACCATACAATCATATTACTGCAAAAATGATACAGATATCTAAATTTATTCCTATGGAAGTTCATCTAGAACACTAGTTTGAGAACCGGCCATAAACTGATTGAAAGAGAACCACATCATATCATCCTGAAACATTTGTTTTAATCACAATCCTTCGATCTCGACTTATTTCAATCTCTTTTTGCTGTGTCATGTCCCATCTGATATACAGCTAGAATCGCTATGGCTCAGCGATGTTTACTTTTCGGTAATTTACTCGAACGCTCACCGATTGTTTTTTTTCGGTAGGAATCTTAAAATTTGCGTCAATACCCCCATGCCTCCCCATGCCTGGCTCAACGATCTTCGAATCGTCACGTCATTCAACGCACGTCTTTAAGCTACCAATAAAAAAAATCTTCTCCAAACAAATCAGCTTTGTCCGCATGGAACCAGGCAAGGGAAAAGAAAAAAAACCCACGATCTACTCACATGTCTCCATCCACTGGTCATACTGCATCATTAGCTCGGCAAACAGTCGCCCGTCGCACATGGGGGCCTTCGAAGTGCCACCGAAGCGGGCTGGCAGAATCTCCGGACTGATGTACTTGCCCAGTGGTGCTAAGTTTTTGCCATGAAGAACCGTCATTTCGCGCATCCGTTTCGTCTGGAGGGGTTTTATGAGGGCAAACAGAATGTTGTAGATGACGCCGGTGTTTATGGTTTGTGTGGTGAGCACCCGAATCGGGGAGCATCTTTCGATCAGTGTCACCATGATTCCGGTCGATTTGGGTGTGAATTGCATGATGTGCGACATCGTCAGGCCTTCCACGTCGAACAGCAGAATGCATCCGTGCAGTTGTGCTTCCTCGCTCGTTGTAAGGACGGCGATCAACGCATTGGCGGCGGCATTGAGCTCGAGGATTGATACCTTGGCCGGGTTCCAGTGCTCTGGTGAATGAGATGAGGAAAGGTGGATGTTATTCTAGATATTTTAAGTATATAGATGGGGTAAAGTCGTTGTACGGCTAGGAATTTTGCATTGCAACATTTTGCCGCAGTTATCGGAAGTACACATTGGTACCTAACGCTAATAACGTACAGCGAATTTAGGAGCGTTTACTTCAGTTATATATTACATTTTGATTAATGACTAAATTATTTAATCTATTTTTAAGACGGAAAATGTTTCGATTATATTGTTCAGGGTCAATTGAAACACAATCGACTTTTCATGTACCGAGAATAGTTCAAAAATAGTGTTTCATGTTCATTCGTTTTGGACGATTAAAACTGCATATTTGTTTTTTTTAACTACACACTATCCAAATGTCATGTATGAGTAGGCTGTGCTTTTGAGCAAAGAAGACGTTTTCTTTTTCCGTCAGTGCTATTTTTTTTCTTATTTTTGAAAATTGAGAAATCTTTGCGTTTTCGACCGAAATTAATATCTTAAGTGCATTAAATTGCTTCTGAACGGGTTTTGCTCACTGGTGTGGCGATATATGTGCATTACCGTTCGGGATTTGAAGGCACTATCTTATAATTAAAGAGAGGAAGAGTATTTTCCGCTTTGTCGCGAGTGAATTGATGATTATTATCTTTGGCCTACTTATAAAACGGATTCGCCCTTTAGCGTGGGATTTTGATAAATGGCAGAGTGCAAAGAAACAAGAATTGTTAGTTGCAGTGCAAGGATGAAAACAGTCATTTGCTGGTCAAAAGCAACGAACGAAGCCAACGTGCAGGCACGCGTGCGATGCTTGCACATACAAAGTTTCAGGTCCACACTCACCGCGTGGTGATCAGCGTTTTGTAGCGCTGGTTGCATATCTAACGGGCGGCTAAGCAACTTAAATGTTTGCAGGTGTTTCATCGCGAGCGCTTAAAATTAATTGTGCATCAACGTTTTTTTTCATTTTGTCGTAGACTAACTAAATACGTCTTACGGCAAGGGTAGGGTGTTGAATGAATATTTGAAAACAGCGACTGTCACGAAATATTGAAACAAATTGAACGCTGATAGTTCTATAATATCCGTGATAGGTTTTTAAGATGTCTACATCAATCTTTCGGGAATCCTTCAACATTTATATTCTATTGAAAATTACAAAAATAAAAGTTGATGTGTTATAATTACGTTTTGCAGACCAAATTAACTAAATGCACAGTATTTTCCTATCACAGATTTCCAATGTGAGTAAGGGAGGTATCATATGCAGCAGTGAACGATGTTTAATGAGTGCACCTTCGTGAAATGTTCCATTTGTCAAGGAGTGCTAAGAATTAGTTTGGCAAAGACAACAAGTAGTAATCGAAGTTCTCCGGGATTGCAAAAAGTACAATGTAATCATAATTATAATTTGCGTGTCCTTATATTCATAAAAAATCATGCAAAGCATAGTATTCATATCAATCGTTACAATAAAAAATATTACAGTACAGCCATACCTCGATATAACGTAACTCAATTTTTATTTTCGTTACGTTATATCGAAGTTACGTTATAGAGTAACGGGATGTAATGTTAGCCTAGCTTCTTGATTCGGCCTATGTACCAAATATGTCATTATTTCTTCGATAATCAACAAAATCATGTTGCTATCAGCATGACCGATTTATTTCAAAGCAATGGAGACATAATTAATCAATTTATAGTAGTTCACTTCCGCGTAGTTTTCGATTTCTTTGACTTTTTAGACACCATGACTTTACTGGTTAAGCTGAACAGATTATAACACGATCTTCAAATGATCTAAATTTGCCGAAATTGAACCTATAAACCGAATATTGCAGCCAAAATGTACATAATATAGTCAAATGTTGTAAACTAACAGGTCACATTGGTAAAATAACAATGATTTAACAAGCAAACGGTAGACCCAATGTTAGGGACATATTTTTTTTCTATGTTCCCAACTATAGCCTGTTGTATGAAAAGCATAGTAAAAATGTTGTTATTGGTAACATTTACAATACAAATGTCTGAGTTCCGGTTGAATGTTGTTGATATGGCTCATCTTAACACAAATTAAAGGAACAAAGATGTGTAGAGTGAATTATGAGGGTTATTCCGAGAGTCGAGTGACGTTTGTCACTTGGTGAAGTGAGAAAAGTCACCTGCAGTGACGTGACTCTCCATTTGATTTACCCAGAGAGTCACGTCACTGCATGTGACTTTTCTCACTTCACCAAGTGACAAACGTCACTGCGACTCTCGAATAACCTCTATATGTTTTGATTGTCGAATGACCGCTAAATCATATGTAAAAATCACTTAAGTGTTTTTTAGTAGTTTAAGTATAGCTTGATTTGTGAAATTGTTTGTTGGGTAGAGCGAACACAGCTGGGAACGCCTTGAATCAGAAAATCAGGAAGAAACCCGTACGAAGATTGCATTTTATAAAAATCAATCGAGATGGGACGAACTTGCATCCATGATTAGACCCAAACCCGTAACGCTGGTAGATCACCTTTTCGTGGTGCGTTACGGGGTATCAGATCTACCACCGAACCCTAGTCCGAATTAATTCAAACTAGGGAACATATTTGTTTTTGTAGTCAAAGGAACGTATAATTGGCCTTATTACATTTTATGTCTTGTGAAAAGTGACAATACTCGGGTTGCGCCACCGAGGATGAGCTTGGAATAAAGAAAACATGGTTAGTCTTCATTTATGTGAATTCTTATTTTCTATTTGATGTTCTATAGTTTGAATTGGTTATGACTAGGGTTCTGATGCATGGTCACTATCGGAGTTATTGATTGTTTTGTTTGAAATGAATCCGGTTTTGACTGATAAAGGGGCGCGTCTTTGAAGAGTGCTGTCGCTCACAAAGGGTTTAAACAGCGGAAACTTTCAATTAAAGCTGATTCATTGCCAACAAAACAAACAATGACAACTGTAACAACACCGAATACTTCATCATTTCTCAATAGTGATGAAGTAACTCGACATGCACTAAACAAAGACTACGGGATATACTACAATAGATCAAATTACTGGTCGCAGTGGTTTATGTCCCGAAAAAAAAAAAAAAAAAAAATGATTAGACCCAATTTGGTACCCATGGACCGACATTACTTCCATATCCCTCGAAAGTTTCTGGCTTTATAAAACGAGTTGTGTAGCTTTTCGTGATACATACATGGCTTGTTAAACATATCTTAGGAAGTGTATAGCTAGTTAAATTTTGTTGCCAGCTCAAATACTTTATGAGTTACAATGAAAAAATGTAATCGATTGTTGCATATTAGGTTGAGTCAAGGGACACATACCCTATTAAGCAAGAAAAAATTCCAGATATTTTTACAAATTCTTTTTTGTATGTATGTATATAAGAAGACATCATCCTAGCGTGTGCCTTGCCCTGCATTCGGTTCCACTTAACAGAAAGATCAATTTCCAACCTACCGTACACTGACGGAACTTTCGACACTTTATCTTCATATCTTTCATCCTAGCAAACATTACTCTCCTCTCTTGGTGCCTCATGGTGATGAGCGAACATCATAATCGTTAGTCCAAGCACGGAGAATACAAAACATAACAATAAGAGTATAAAATAATGGTCATACAATCAATGTAACCTACTTTTATGTTGTTCGAAGAACAATAAAAAATCCTTTGGCACATACTTACGGTTGAAACTAGCCCGATGGATCAATGTTAACCATCTTTCTCCCAGCAAACATTACCGCCATTCTTCATCCGATAGTTCAAAATATCATTCAGATGTTGAAGGATTCATCATCATTTTTCCGTCATCATCAAAAAAACTAAAGCAGTTATTACGTTCAAAATCAAAACATAGATCGTGAAAATGTATTCACTGTATTCTGCTCGCCAAGCGGACCACAGTGAATACATTTTCATTTCCAGAATTTATTTCAAACGTAAAAACTGCTTTAGATTTTTTGATGGTGACAGAAAAATGATGATGAATCCTTCAACCTTAAGACGCGCTACAGAAATCTGATGATGCTGGAAATTCATGTTCGTGGAGGAGACTTTGACGAGTGCGTGAAGAAGATCAACATCGTCATCTTTTGGGTCGCTTAAGGGGATTTTCTTTTATTATCGTACAGGGTTGGGCCGAAGGATCTAAGATTGCTACAAAACTTTGTCCACACATAGGCTTCATGGATACATGAACAAAAACAGTATTCAAAAAATCAGGGTGAAATTAATATTTTCAGATAAAACGAAAATATAAGCAAAAATAGAAAAAAATAAAATGAACAAAAAAAAAAGAATAAATAAACAAATAAAACCTAACAGAAAATACAAAACATCAGAAGAAATTTCCAAAAACTATACGACAAGGAGGCCTGCCGTGTGAATAACATTGATTTTAGGTTGATTTTATAGAAAAAAAACCCCGAAGTAATCCACCAATGCACAGTGGGAAAAAATGAACCCAAATTCCCAAGTAAGAGAAGCCGCTGGTTTTTGAACCAAACCAAATGCATTTCTGAAGAGAAATGGGCTAATAAATCGATTGGTGCAGGTTTCGTGTTGCAGGGGAAGTGGCTCGTTTAGCCCTAATTCACCCTAAATTGATGGTTTTTCTCCATTCTGCCTGTATAGTTGCAGTCTCCGCAATTTAATTTGAGTAAAAATGCATATCGTTCACACATGTCATGTTAAGAAACTTTACAGAAATAATTTCATGACGTGTCTGGCCAGTTTTACCATATTTTTTTCCTTTTATTTGATTTTTCTTGTTACTTTCCGAACAGCAGCAATCGGCACAAATTATTTTCGCTGGAAAAGTAAAATTCCCACAGGATATCTCCATAGAAGTAATTTGGAGCGTCTTTGCGTGTTTTTAGATCTTGTAGATTGCTCATTTTGCCCCAATATCGGTTTTTCTTAATTCTGTTGATATTAATGCAATCTCCGCAATACATTTTGAATCAAAATGCATACATTTTACACATATCACATTTAGAAACGTAACAGGGATAATTTCATGACGACCCGTTTTACCCCAATTCATCCACATACACTAAGGTCTTTTTATACACGGTATGTTTCCGGCGATAACTCCAGAACGGAACAATTTTTCGACCTCATTCGAATCACATTTTCCGTTTTGGGCAAAAATTAATTGTATGGCTGTTTTTCAAAAAATTCACAATTTTGGGTGTAACTACTGAAAATTTCCAGAAATTGTATTTGAATTGTATCTCATTGAATGAAAAGGTAAAACATGCAAACAAAATCGAAGTAATTAAAAATGTTTATGCACGTGAATTTATCTATATACCGCAATATACCGCGTAAAACAAAACTGCGTTTGAAAAATCAGCATAATATTCGACCGTACTTCAGTTGCTATAATAGGTTATATGAGAATGTTATGTAACGGTTTCTCATTTTCAGAACAAATCTTTTTGTCACCAGAGTCGAGTGGATTCAGAGAGCCTTGGATTAGAGGAAATTATTATGTGTCATGCTCGTAGCGTAGGAGGCTTTGAAAAATTGAAAAGAATAAAACGAAAAACTTGGTTTCGCTTTGAAAAACGGAAAACGTTAATTATACCTAGATGTTGTGAATGATTATCAAGATTTGGGAAACGATGAAGGACAAATAATTATTCTGTTTCGGGAATCAATTAAGCTCATGGCAAGAATCGGTTTTTCGTCCTTTACGACGAATGGCTTGATTCACCGATTGAGGTAAGTTTGTATCACTGTGGTTATAGTTATTGTTGAGAAAATGTGTTTTTATAACTCGAACACGCAAGGGAACGTTCAATAATGATGTCACGCAAAAAGTGACTTTTTATACCCCCCCCCCCCCTTATCAAGTTTTTTGTATGGACCTTCAATTTTTTTTTGTATGGAATGTCACGTTTTCCCAAATCCCTCCTCCCTAGGGCATGCAATACCGGTAATGCCGAAACCGAAAACCGGTATTACCGGGCTAAAATTAAATATCTAAATACCGGTATTATAGCCGAAAAATACTGGTATTTCGGTATTGCACTCAAAAAATAAACATTTTTTTATTTATAAAGTTAATCTATGGAAGATTATTTTCAATCCACGGTAACAGTCCGACATTAAAAACAAGTAAATTAATAATGTATTCAAATACCGTAATCTGCCCGAAATTTGAAATCACCTTGCATGGAAATCCGACCAACAGAACTCACATTCACGCTTTTTCGTCATCACCGTCAACATGAATGCGAACTATGATGTAAACTGCTTCATTGAAGCTTCTGTTGTGTTATTTTCTTTCGCTTCATAAAGGAGATAACCTCACATTAATCAATAATGGTTACTTTTTCGTCAGCGTGCATCGACGATTTGACCTCAGCTAGTGTCATACTGCGAGCGATGACGACACGTATCTTTGAGTATGTTTTTAGCTTTCAGTTTTCATTCATTGTGCAAATTTGGTGCGTCTCGCTTGGTGTTTTTTGTCGTCCAAATGGAGTTTGAAAAAAAAATCAGAGAGGATGTTGCTAATTCGTCGGTTTGGAAATACTCCTTACGCGGAATATCAAATCGATGGATGGCTAAGTGTACAAAATGTGATACTATTGCGAAGGTTCCAGGTTTGCGAAATGCGAAGGTTCCAGTACCAGTGGGATGATTACCCACCTTCGCAGCCGGCATAAAATTAACTTGCAAAAACGGGCAGCATATGAATGATGACACGTTGAACACACTGTGCACACTGAGTTATTTTTTGAGCTTGAAGTAAGCTACAATACATTACATTCAATAGTTATAAAATGAAACTCCGTGAATTCTAAAGAAATTTCTTTTTATTTTCTTCAATACCGGTTTACCGGTTTTACCGGTATTGAAATTTAGAAATACCGAAATACCGGTATTGGAAAAATGCCCCGGTATTGCATCGCCTCTCCCCTTACTGCGTGACATCATTATTGAATCTTCCCCAAGGTGAATCTCGTAGGGACGTGCATATTTTATAATATGGTGTTAAAAAACCCCGCTTATTGTAGACAGCACAAGTGCAAGTAATATTCGTTATTTTTTAGAGTGCAAGTGTACTTCACTTAAATACTTAAATACGTAAATACTTCGAGACTCAAAGATAAATATAACTCAATTGTATGTTCTATTTGATGTGTTTTTAAACGTTTATTTGAAACCCACAATAATAAATACTGACGCACTCAAAGTAACATTCCCGATGCTACATTTACAACAGTTCCTAAGGTAACCTCAAATCTAAGTCCATAAATCTAAGTCCATAAAAATTACCTCTTGACTTAAAAGTGGAATGTTCAAGCCTTAAATTTACATGATTCTTGTCTTTGGTGTATAACAACGTCAGACCTATTGTCAACACAGTCGGTTTCACGCATCACGGCATGTCACAAGTTCAAATTTGTTCTCTTCCGTGATAGATTATAATAATTGAATTGGGGTAAAACGGGTCAGACACGACATGAAATTATCCCTGTTACGTTTTTAAATGTGATGTGTGCAAAATGTATGCATTTTCACTCAAAATATATTGCGGAGATTGCAACTATATGAGCAGAATGAAGAAAAACCATCCATTGAAAGGATATTGGGGTAATACGGGCTATCTACAAGATCCAAAAACACGCAAAGTCGTTCCATATGACTTTTATACAGATATCCTGTGAGAATTGTACTTTTCCAGCAAAAATAAGTTGTGCCGATAGCTGCTGTTCGGAAAGTAACAAGAAAAATCAAATGATAGGAAAAAAAACGGGCTATGTAAAGTTTCGTAGCATGATACGTGTGATGCGCCATACAACGTACCAGATACTATAGAATGCAAGTGAAAGAGAGATTGAGAGAGAGGAAAGAGAGAGAGAGACAGAGAAAGAGAGAGAGCACCTTGCTATACTTTGCGCCTTTGCCATAAAGGGTGATACGGTCAAAATTTGGTCAAGGGAAACACGTGTAAATCGGTGAAATCGTTTATTTAAAAAATCAAATTAAATTTCTTTTCAAGTTCAATTAGTATAAAATTCAGGAAAAATATTCAGTTAGGCTTCCGCTTTTCCAAATCCGAATTGCCGGGCCTTACGCTTGACCCCTGCCATCAGATTTTGTACAGCCACCTTGTCCACCTTCTTCGCCGCAGAAAGCCAGTTTGCCTTGAACTGCTGCTCGTCCTTAGCAGTTTTTTGGTCTTCTTTAGGTTCCGCTTGACAATAGCCCAGTATTTCTCAATTGGGCGGAGCTCTGGGGTGTTGGGAGGGTTCTTGTCCTTGGGAACCACCTGCATGTTGTTGGCGGCGTACCACTCCATGGCCTTTTTACCGTAATGGCAAGATGCCAAATCCGGCCAAAACAGTACGGAACAACCGTGTTTCTTCAGGAAAGGCAGCAGACGTTTATTCAAACACTCTTTCACGTAAATTTCTTGGTTGACAGTCCCGGAAGCTATGAAAATGCTGCTTTTCAAGCCACAGGTACAGATGGCTTGCCAAACCAGATATTTCTTTGCGAACTTTGACAGTTTCGTGTGCTTGAAAATATCTGCTACCTTTCCCCTTCCTTTTGCCGTATAAAACTCCTGTCCCGGAAGATGCTTGTAGTCGGCTTTGACGTAGGTTTCGTCGTCCATTACCACGCAGTCAAACTTCGTCAGCATCGTCGTGTACAGCCTCCGGGATCGCGCTTTGGCCGTCGTATTTTGTTTATCATCGCGATTTGGAGTCACTACCTTCTTGTAAGTCGATAGTCCGGCTCGTTTTTTGGTTCGATGCACGGTTGTAGACGATACACCCAGCTTATTTGCGGCATCTCGGAGAGATAGGTTAGGGTTTCGCTTGAAACTACCGGTAACTCTCTTTGTCGTTTCAGCGGCTTTCGGTTTTCGATTTCCCCCCGATCCAGACTTCCTGGCTGTCGACAAACGTTCCCCAAACACTTTAATTACATTTGTAACGGTTGATTTGGCAACTTTTAGCGATTTTGCCAACTTTGCGTGCGAGTAGCTCGGATTTTCGCGATGCGCGAGCAAAATTTTGATACGCTGCTCTTCTTGCTTGGACGGCATTTTGACAACTGAAGAGTGAATTCCAAAATCAAAATAGGAGCAACATTCTACACACACACACACCTTCAAAATGAGGGGTGTTCAGGTTTTTTAAATGCAAAATTGAAAGAAATACGTCAAGTTGATATTGACCAAATTTTGACCGTATCGCCCTTTATGTGTGTAAATTTAGGTTCCATTTGCTTAATAAGCTCTCGAGTTATGCAGAAATTTGTGTTTCATTTGTAAGAGAGCCCCCCATTCAGAGGGAAGAGGGGTTTTGAACTACCTATAAACAAATTTTCCCTAAAAAATCCGTACATGCTTAACTTGATTCCATTTGCTTAATTTGTTCTCGACTTATGCTGTTCTCGACTTTTCTGTTTCCTTTGTTTGAAAGCTCCCCATTCGGATGAAAGAGGAGTCTCGAACCATCATAGGATAAAATCCTGCCTTAAAAAAACCCACACTAAAATTAGGTTCCAATTGCTTGATTAGTTCTCGAGGTTTACAGTAATGTGTGGTTCATTTGTATGAGTGCCCCTCCTTCCTGCCAAGAGAGGGGTCTCAAACCATCATAAGCATACTTCTTGCCTCTGAAAACCATCACATGCCAAATTTCGTTCCGTTTGCTTGATTAGTTCTCGAGTAATGTAGAAATTTGTGTTTCATTTGTATGGGAGCCACCCTTACAGAGATGGGAGGGGTTTTGAACTATCATAAGAACCTTACCCAGCCCCAAAAACCGGTGCGTACTAATGTTCATGCCGATCGGTTTAGTAGATTCCGATCCTTACAGCACACTTGTTGCAAATAGATTTAAGCTACTTCAATGCGACTTAATTAAGTTTGTGAAACAATGTATATTGGTTTTGCATTGCTCGAGGAATCTTTATGGGTCACACAGGCAGATACACAGCCAGCCACACAGACAGACAGAGTGCTCTCGTCAGTAATCAACCGAAAGGTACAAAACCATTTTGATGCGAACAATGTCATGACTGAAGAGCAGAAGGGCTGCCGGAAAAACACGCAAGGCTCCAAAGATCAGGTCATCATCGATGCAGTTATTGTAGGTCAAGAAGGCGTACGACTCAGTTCCTCACTCGTACCTTATCAAGGCACTGCAGTTGTACAAGGTAGATGGTGGAATCATCAGGCTATTACAGCATGCAATGGGCATGTGGAGTTCATGTCTTCACATTACTGACGGAGCAACGGTGCTAAGATCCAGAACTCTCAGCGTAAGAAGGGGAATTCTCCAAGGTGATACCTTTAGCCCGCTGTAGTTTTGCCGTGCGATGAATCCCCTTAGCAGAACCATTTTAAGAGTGGAGGAAGAGCTACCAATGTTACCCACACGTTCTACATGGACTACTTAAAGCTGTTTGCGGAAACAGTTGGAAAGCTGCACCGACTCTTACAGCTTGTAACGGTGTTCAGTATGATATAATGGAGTTTGGAATCGATAGATGTCGAACAGTCAATCTTCTTCGGGGTAAAGTGTCGGATACCGCATCAACAAACCGGAGGAGATTTGGAATATGGTTGAAGGCGAAGTACCTAGGATTCCTACAATTGAACGGGATTCGCCATACAACGGTCAAGAAGGAGACTGTATCGAGTCAACCGTGTTCCCTAGTGGCACACTTGTTTCCATTTGGTTGAGATAACATAAATATGACTTGCTGAATTATAATCAAGTTACTACAACTAATTATGACCGTAGTGTGCTACTTGGGTTCTGAGGTCAAGATGCAGGCCGGCAACAAGATAAAGGCGATTAACACATTTGCCGTGCCCCTGTTGACCTACAGCTTTGGAGTGATAAAGTGGACCAAAACTTGGAGGCGATAGAACGAGCAGTACGAGTGGCGTTCACTAAGCATCGCATGCATCACCCAAAGTCGGCCATCGAGAGGGTTACCCTACCACGTACTGAAAAAGGAAGAGGCGTTACCGATATTCAAGCGTTATGTGTTTCCCAGATCCAGCAGTAGCGGATACACTTCGTAGAAAGCCAGACCCGTCACGGAGTCTACCGTGCTGTTTGTGAAGCAGACCATGGATTCAGCGCCCAGACCGAGGACTATCAGCTGGGCTGCGACCTTAAAACCATCGACGATAAAGTTGCATCGTGGAAGCTGAAGGAGCTGCATGGGACGCATCCTCATAACTTGGAACAAGCGCTTGTCGACAAATTAGCGTCGAATACGTGGCTGGTGAGAGGTGATTACTTCTCAGAGACTGAAGTCATGGTAGCCATCCAAGACCTGGTCGTTGCGACGAAGAACTGTCGCAGGTACATATTGCACAAAAAAGTAGAACCATTACGTGCCCTACTATAAGTACCTGCTAGACCTGGTTCTGGAAAATAGTTGCATAAAGCTGTACTGGGATCGCGAGAGCCAAACGGATGTGCTCATCCGTGCTAATCGCCCTGACATTGTGATCTACGACAAAAAGAAAAAGAGTGATCCAACGTCCATTCAACGTTCTCTAAGAAGATCACGAAATACAACGATTTGGCGGAGGAGTTGAGGCAGATGTGGCATTTGGAGGAAGTCCGAATAGTTCCGGTAATAATCTCGGCGACCAGAATCATTCCCCGTACCCTTGAAGAGTTGGAGCTGCGAAAGGAACTGAACAGCATTCAGAAAGCAAGGATTCTTGGAACCTGTAGTATTGTCCGGCGGTTCCTGAATCACCATAACTAATCCAACCGAAGCAAACAAATTAGGATGTATGTTTAAAAAACTAACGAATGTATCCAGTGAGCCTAACCCCCTTTAGCAACCAGACGCCCGGGGGTAGGTGAAAGTTTCCAGCTGTATGCTGCAAAGCGCACAAAAATCGGATAATAATAATAATAATTGTTCGAACTGTAGAGTACGTGGTGACGCTGCTGGGCCGAGCAGCAAATCTCCAGATAATGAACGGTTTTCGGATATGGAGGCTAGCTGCGAATTAAATAAGCAGTCCCGGACAAGCAACGGGGGCTGCCTAGGATGTGGGGGAACTGATCATTTTTTTGGACCCTGTTGAGTTTCTTCCAAAAACCTACAAATATCCGAAAACAGCCATGTCAAAGCGAATTACTCCGGTATAATGGTAAATGTCCATGCCTTCACCACCCGGTTAATCGTTACGCCTTCCGGCTAAAAAGGCACCCGGTTAGACATCCGGTCAAAAAGTCCCCAACATGGAGTTGAGAAGTAGAAGAGTAAGACCAATGCGATTGCCCGAGTAGGGCGCCCCTATTGGGGCTGGTCCTGAGACGGGGGCCAGTGGCTGGAGGAAGATGAGGTACACGTGTGGCCCCCCAGTCAAAAGGCTCAGCATGTAAACTCCTACGCAAAACAGTTCAGACAGCAATAGACAACACCAATGCAATGTTGCATCTGTAGGGAATGGATCAAGCGATACGTTGAGAACGAGTTCTGTTGAGCTGGATGCATCAATTGCGAGTGAGAGGCGTGAATCGATAGTAGCGGTAAACGTGTCAACGGACAAGCAGACCGCTCCAGGACCAACAGTGGATCAACAACGCCAACAACTACGAACTATCTTCCAACATAGAAGCAGCCGGAACACAATGTCCCGACACAGTATTTCTACCGGTTAACAAGTGCAGTAAGCATTCTCAACGAGGATATCCTGCCACAGTACTTGTAAGCCGTTGAGAACCATGAGAACCTGCAGTTCATAGTATACGCTGCAGCTGTGGCTGTTTTAAGAACAGCTGTGGCTGTTTTAAGAACAGCTGTGACTAAAATTGGATGGTTAACGTAGTACAAGAGGGGGAATCGGTCAGCGAGGCTAGTTCGTCACGATGTTGAAATTATCAAGTCTGCAGAGCTCCACAACTTAACTGAAGCTGATATTGCTGAGGTCCTCGACACCCATGTGCAGCGATTGATTGTTCTTGCAAAACGGATGCGTCGGTATTGAGAAAGTACTAAGCGGAAGGAGGAAAACCGAATTTTCAACACTAACGAAAGGGAAAAATTTGTCCAAACGCTGTTCTTTTCTCTGGAATCCGGCGAGCAACGTCTTTGAAGACATTGAGCACAGCTGCCCACATTCTTCTTTCACTTTGCGAGCAAGTGCAGCGCTCAGATAGTCTTCTTTCTACGAACGTTTCCAGACACAGCTCCAGACGCCCTTTAGCTATATTCGTGAAGTGAGTTATATTGAGATGACGTAACGCATTAGAGGGTATGGCTTCAAAAAAGCTCTGTTAAAATATCTACAGTCGATGTGGAATGCCACAACGGTGTCCAAATGATAAAATCATTCTATCTTAACGTTAACAAAAAAAACGGTGTTCTTGTAAAGTCTCGCGACAGACTAAAATCCAAAATGATACACAAGGCAGGTTGCAAAGCAATCGTTCAAAAATTCATCCCGTAGAAGAATACCCTGTGTGGAACACTAAGAAGAGAGGTGTTTCTTAAGATATGGCTACGAACCTTGAGTGTAATATCGGCATCAGTGTAGGGCAGTCTATTCGACCAAACAGTAAATCAGCTACAATTAGTGCCTTCGCGGCTTCGCGAAGAATTTGAAGAGTGTCAAAATGAATCATAAGGCAGTGACTTTCGTCACTTGGAAGGTTGAAATGGTCCCTCAAGGCAGTCTTCGAATAGTGTATCGGATGAAACGTCGTTGAATTGACTCAAACCCATTTTGGCGTCGAACCCATTTTGGAAATGAGGGTTCCAGACCGGGGAAGCATATTTCAAGGTGGACCTCACCAACGAACAGTAAAACGTAGAGATTTCCGGAGGCTTTCGTTATGATGTAGGACATACAGGGTGCGGCAGAAAATAATGCGAAAATGTTCATACTTGAGTATTGGGTTAATTCGTGTAGCTAGCGACTAGTTTCTGTCGAAAGTGTATTTGTTTATGTTTACTTTCAAGTGCTGCATCCAAACATTCTATTTGTTTTATTGCAAATTCATCAAAATGTTCGCGAAAGGAGTGATTACCAGTTTGTTGCTCGCCCATAAGAAGCCAAAAGAGATTTCTAAGGTGGTAGGGTGCCATTTGGCAACAGTTTACCGCATGAAAAAGTCTCTGCATGATGGTCCTAAGCAGCGGAAGCCGGGAAGCGGACGTTCGCGCTTTCCACGCACGCCGAACGTGATCAAATCGGTCCGTGCAAAAATTGCTCGCAACCCGTTCCATAAGAAAACTTGCAAAGGAAGCCAATATTTCGGAGAAATCCATGCGGAGAATCATCAAAAATGACCTGCATCCATCTTCCAGAGCCAGAGCGAAACGCCACTTGATTACGGACCGGGTCAAGGAACTACCCAAGTAGCAAACTACGATCATAATAAGTTGTAGTAACTTGATTATGACTTAGGAAGTCTTATTTATGTTATCTCAACTAAATGGCAACAAGTGTGCTACTAGGGTACGAGTGACTCGTTCCAAGAGAATTCTTTCCTTGTTGAAGAAGGAAAAAAATGATAATCCTGTTCTCCGACGAAAAGCTTTTCAGCATCGATGCTGTGGCCAACAGCCGCACGGACCGGTTCATTTCACCGCAAAAAATGGAAAACGTTCCGGAAAAAGTGAAATTCAAATTTCAAACCAAACATCCGGCTGATGCCATGATTTTTGGCTTGATGGCGTCCAACGGTTTGAAAATGCCGCCTGTTTTCATTGATGCTGGAGTTAAAATCAATACCGAAGTGTATATCGGTATTTTAAAGGACCAAGTGCTTCCCTGGGTGAAGACCAACTTCTTCGAGGACCAAAATGTTGTCCTACAGCAGGATGGAGCGCCGTGTCACACGTCCAATCGAACCCAACAATGGTTGAACAAGTTTTGGCCGAAGAATTTGTGGCCCCCTAGCAGTCCAGATCTCAATCCGTTGGATTATTTGATTTGGGTATATGTTGAAGCACGAGCCTGCAAAATAGAACACCCTAGTGGGAAAACCCTGAAGTCAACCACATGGCAGTCAATGTCGGAGGACTACGTCCGAAAGGCATGCTTTGGCTTCCGGCGTCGGCTCGAGGATGTTATTAATAAAAAAGGAGGACACAGTGAATTAATTTGTATAAAAGGACTTTATAAAGATAACTGCTCTCAAAAATGTTAATATTATTACTTGAATTAGTTAAAAATGGGATTCGAAAGAAATAGAACAAATTTTCGCATTATTTCCTGCCGCACCCTGTATGAGGTTTGCACGTGAGTTTTTCGGCGTGTATCACACCGAGGTCCTTTACTTGGTTGTCTCTTTGCAGAGGAGTTCCAACCAAGGAATAACCGAATATAATAGAAAACTTCTTTGAAGAACTAACAACGGTACACTTTCCCGGATTCAAGAGCATACAGTTCACCTTTGTACTGTCTCTAGATCTTCCTGCAACTGTAAAGCATCTCGTAGCGAATTCACGCGAATGTAGATTTTGAGATCGCCAGGAAAGCTTAGCCTTTGAGATTTAAGCATCAGTTTGACATCGTTGAAATACAAGAGAAATATCAGCGGCCCAATATGACTACCTTGGAATGCCGGATAAGGCGGGGAACAAAGCGGACAGCTTATCGTCAATTTTAACCTTGAGAGGTCTGCCACAAAGGAACAATTCGAACCAGTGAAGCAAGCAGGCGCCGAAGCCAAGCCTTTCCAGTTTTGCAACAGCGATGTCATGGTTGATTCTGTCGAATGCAACTCATAGGTAGATAACGTCCGCTTGTGAACCAGCTGAAATCTCATCCATGACGAATGAAGTGATTGATAGAAGGTTTGTGGTCATTGAACGATTCGGCATGTATCCACGTTGATCTTTGCTGATATGTTGCTTCAAGTGAAAAACACGGGTTCCAAAACGGCCAGTTCAAACAGCTTAGAGGCTGCGCATAAGATCGAAGTTCCTCGACTGTTATCTGCATTTCTTATAACTCCCTTTTTGTGCACATGTACGCTTCCTTCCAAAGGATTGTTGACTTACCGGTCATCAATGATAGTTAGCAAAGTAATGCAATGTTTTACACGGATGGAATACCGGTCCGGGTTCTTGACATCTTCATATTGTTTGCAGCAGCGTCGATAGGGACTCCGTTGAATGCAAACTTTTCGGAGAGCATGCCAGATGTCGAAAACGGACTCAGCGATAACCCCGTTCCGAGAGATGGATGAAGGTGGTTCTCAAACCGTTGCTCATAAATGTGTCGCCAGAACACCTTCAGCTTGCTTCAGTTTGCTTTGGAGCTTGTGTTCAACCGAATCAACCGAATCAAGCTTGTGAAATCAACCGTAAGGTACAAAGCCATTGCGATGCGAATACGTAATGACCAAAGAACAGAAGGGCTGCCGGAGCTCGCAAGGCTGCAATGATCAGTTCATCATCGATACAGTTATTGTAGGTCAGGCTAGCCATAAAAAGAAACGCTCAAAATGCTAACCAATAAATGTTCCAGTGGAGCAAACAATTCTTGAAAAATTCACGTCTGAAGTCCTTATATTATTTGAGTTTTGTGCTCAGAAAACTTCGTAGTCATAGGGACTTGATCCCGTATGTCCTTAAAGCTGCTTGCGGAAACGGTTGAAAAGCTGAACCGACTCTAGTAGGTTGAAACGGCGTTTAGTAACCATATCCGGACGGAGTTTGGAATCGATGAGTGTCGAACAGTTTAACAGTTTCATCTTAAGCATCACTGACAAGCAAAATATTGGTTAATGTTCTTTAAATGTGTTTAGCAAGATCGTTCTTCCCCTTTTAAATGATATTTAGTTCATGATTACGTATTGATCTAGTTCAATTTGTATTTGTATGATTCGGTTCAGTGCGTCAGCCGCTTGTTCTACGAATTTCATGATCAGCTCGCGGTTCTGGATGCTCGGGGTTTTTTTTTCCGTGTGTATATGTGAAGAAATCAAGGCAATGAAATTTTGAAGCCCTAAACAAAAAAGTTTCTATTTCAGTACACGACAAAATTTTTAAAAGGCACTATGGACGCTAAAATTACTTGCTTAGCGCTTTATAATTCAGGTGCGTTTTAACGGCCAGCTCCAGCGCGTGGTGCAGCAGTAACGGCTCTTGAAGGTCTTAACTTGTGTATGCAGCTGAACTTTCCAACGGATAGTAAAAATTAATAATTCCGTCAAGTCCATCTTTGCCTTCGCGAAGGTATGTGAATTAATTAATTTACTAATTCCACTACTAGTCGGCACCCTGTAACTCGCTCATTCTGTGTTGCGTCGAAACGATCACCTTCAACAATATTCTCGATTCGGCTGAAAATCTTAAAAGCGCTGCGCCAGCGCCGCTTCGCACGGCTCATGCGTCTATGACCGCGTGCTTGCCCGACTCCGGATGACATATAGCGGCCGAAACCGTCAGCTGATTCCGTTTCAGGTAGAAATCCAAACCAATCCTTCCTCGAGACACGTGTCGTACTTGGCTGAATCCTGGTAAAGTATTCCGGTTCTTGAGCTTCAGCTTCGAGGTGAACTGCGAGTGTGGCAAGGCTTCCCCTGGACGCTCGTAATACCGGGCGGCGCGTAGGCAAACGCTGGCAGCCAGTCCGCACCCACGCCTGGAATGCGGATTCCTGGGTCGGAAAGCAACCAACCGTTTCCAGGTTTTTCACCTCCAATCCACGTGTCACGGCTTTCCGGCGTTTCCCATTAATCTTCTGTCGTGCTTTCTTCTGCCTCTTCCCGCGTTGTACGAGGCGTCATCTTGCAGACACGTCTCGTAACCACCGCCTGAGATCAATGCGAATGTTTTGCTACATTAACCTTCAACGACATTGTTCGGTGATGCTGCCAAGTGCACGGTCGCGAACTACTAACTGGCTTCTGCCGCTGCAATAGAGTTGGGTTCCGAGATTGCAGTCTTCGCGCACCGCAAGTCCGCCGCGGCCCGTTTACGCCAGTCGGCTGATGCGTGGAAGCGGCTACAATGAAACCTGGTGACTGAGTCGGCTGCCAGCGAATGGAGAGGATGTTTGAGCGGGCTGGGAGCACACAGATTTTTGGGAAACTTTAGGCTGACGCACTGCTCTTTCCGAGTTTGGCAAACTCGTTTTTCGAAGGTTGTCTTCCAGCAGAGCATGGCGGTAGTAGTAAGAACGAGCGGCCACAGCGTGCTTTCCAAAACGCCGGATTTCAATGATTTTGCATACGGCTCGCAGGAATGTCGAAAGATTCGCTAAATAGTATGCTGGGTCATTGTTTGATTTCTTGATATGGCGTTTCATTTTTTATGGCAGCTGCTGCTGGATTGAAATGATCTCGGAACGGCAGAAAGCTCTTTCTCGGCGCTCGAAGTGTGTCATCCTGTTCCGGCTGGCTCTTCAATTCGATATCTAACTGTTTTTTTTTCTAAGTGCGAATAGAAGTATTGCTTGTGTTTGCATTCAGAATCGTTGTTGGCTTTGTGTTTGCTGGTGACTTGGTTCGAAACCTGTGTACGTCTTCTGGCTGATTAATTAGGGTTCACTTTAAGAGACGCTGAGATGATTCCCACAAAATTGAATTAAGAATCTGAAAAATGAAAAACGAAATAATGTGATAATTAGCTATTTAGTGCAAGATACATTGTGAATTGTGAAATTATTAGCATCTTTGGTCTGCACTTTCTCTTTCATGCTCTTGCATTCAAGATTGATGTCCATCGAGTCGCATGGAAACCACGACTCATCTTCGTGGCAAAGTGGAGTCACTCATAGACTGGAGTAACCTCGCTTTTTATGAAACTGAATCGTTGTTTCATGCGGCTTTAAAATCAAGTGAACATATGCGGCAAAATTGCACAAAATTTGAAATACGAGAGAATCAATTGAATTTAATTGCTGAAGCAATTCACCGTACCGTTATCGCTGCAAGCTCAAATATAAATGCGAGCGTTTGTGCTTGAGATACATATTAATGCTAGAAGCATGTCAAATATCTCTAAGTTGATCAAAAGTTGGTTTATAACCAACAACGACAGATTGAATACTGAACTTTTCATGTACTGATGCTTGTATAGGGTGAAATATAATCATTGAATGAAAAATTTCACTGAACCACACCATCCAGGTAGCTGAAAATCATTAAATCAATATTTCTCGTAACTTAACTTCAAAAACAACCGTATGGATTCTGTAAATAACGATTCGAAGCATGATAATAACATGTTGTACTCCAGGCAGTCTATTACACTAATGTTGAGTAATAGCAACAATCCATTGAAGGCTAACGTTCAAAAAGTGGATTGCTGTTTTTGCTTTGCCGTTCCGTCGCATCATAAACCACCACACGCTTTAACACAATTCTTTTTCATTTTTATTTTGTTTGATCACTATGGGCATTTGGCCAGGTCTCGAGAGCATCTTTGACCGTCTCAGTACTTTACAAATTCCAAGAAATCTATATACATTTTGTTTACTACTATCTTACCGCCTAAGTAATATTATATTTTGATGATGGTTTGTATGTTCGCCAAAAGTAAGATTTTGGAATTAAATACGGAAATTACAACAATATTTCTTCTCATTACAAGTGCAGTGTGCCAATAAACGGCACCTAATCTAATCTCTTTTCTTTGGTTTTTAATTGAACAAGTCGATACCAAAATACGTCCACGAATCAGTAATGTCTCATTGAAAACGTTGATTTCCTCCGTTGAACGAGAATTTTTATATACGCTAAGTGATATGTTATCTATTCTCCGTGCGAAAATGCTGGTACGTGTAGAAGGAGATGTTCGCTCGTATCTGCAAGCCAAAAATGAAACAACAATGTTTTTAGCTACAAAATAGAAAAATCTTGAAAAGTGTTGAAAGAGTCCATCAATTGACGAATTTTATGAAGCAACTGAACCCGGTGCGGAAACGCCCCGCTACACTTGCTTAACTAAATAGACGAATTTGTTAGCACTGGTGCGTTTATAATATTTTTCGGAATGAATTTGAGATTTGAAAATATTTTTGTTGCAGCAATGTGTGTAATTTCTTGCAAAAAAAAACAAAGGTTTGCATTTTTAATTTAACCCCTTGGACCAGTAGTTTCTACCAGTTTTCTTTTTGTGTAAGCAGCTATATACAAAAACATTGTCTCTTCCTTCATGTCCGGTCGGTTGAAAGTAATGTCTTCTCTTGCACAAAACAGACCTAACTGCTTTGCCTTTCGCCCAGCACTGAGAGTAATAAACACACCCCATTCTTTACTAAGAGGTGTTTAAAACTTCCTGTCAGAATATAACTACCGGTCTCTGTTTATAGCTGGTTGCATGAATGTGCTACGTTTGGGTTCAATAGCTAGTGTTCTTTGTTTGACCTCTTATACAGAGTAGAGGGTGCCCGAACCACCTAAGAAAAAAAAAATTCTGCCTCCAAAAATGCCTTGCCAGTGGTTTCTTTTTACCCATGCCACATATTAGAAAGGTATTAAAATCAACTTAGCTTCTGACTTTTATCAGAAGCCCACAAGGCCAGTGTCCCTCTCATTCGACTCAGCTCGACAGGCGACACCATGTCTGTGATAATGTATGTGTGTGTGTGTGTGTGTGTGTATAAATTGCAAATAATGTCATCAGTTTCTGTTGCATGTGAACACTTTCAGATTCTATTGACGGCAAATGAGCCACAACATTCCCATAGAGCAACCTTCTTGATTTTTTTCATTAGACATTTCATTGCAGAAATATGGGCAAAACATTTTTGAAACTATTTGTGTATAGTTTTCTGGTTTTTTTATTATGCCAAGTAAAGCTGCCAAATCTGCCACAATAACTGGTCCAAAATTTTTGGATAATCCTTCATAGAATAAAGGTGATACGGGTGGTGGGTGAGAAAAACGTGTAATCGGTGAAAATCGTTTATTTAAAAATCATTCTTTCCAAGTTTCAGTGGTATAGTGGAAAAATATTTCAATTTGAAGCAAGCACCCAATCGGTGCCAGGCATGGCAGCCCTGCCATCAGAATTTTGTACAGCCACCTTGTCCCACCTTCTTGCCCCTTGCAACCAGATTTGGCTTGAACTGCTGCTCGTCTTGGTTTTTTGGTCTTCTTTAGGTTCCGCTTGACAGCCTTTGTGTTTCTCAGACAGACGGAAACTCTGGCGTGTTACAGGATTCTTGTCCTTCTGAAACACCTGCACATTGTTGGCAGCATGCACCCTCCACCGCCTTTTACCCATGTGGCAAGATGCCAAATCCAGCCCAATAGTACGGAACAACCGTGTTTCTTAGAAGAAATGGCAGACGTTTATTCAACCTCTTTCACGTAAATTTCTTGGTTGTGGTCAGAGCTAGCAAATGCCAGCACTGACCACAGAGGTACAGATAAGCACCAGCAAACTGCTTTGCGAGAACTTTGTGGTTTCAGCGAAATATCGCACTGTACCTGCGCGTATGAAACTCCTGTGGGAGCTGTTGTAGTCGGCTTTGACGTGGGTTCGTCGTCATTTACCACGCAGTCGCTTCGTCAGCATCGTCATTAGCCTCCGGGATCGCGCGCTTTAAACGTCGTATTTTGTTTATCATCGCGATTTGGAGTCGCTGCTTCTTTGTAGTCGAAATAATTGAGCTCGTTTTTGGCTCTGATGCGGTTAGCGGGCTTGATGCCAGCCATTTTGCGGCATCTGAAATAAGTTAAAGGTTCCCGCCCGACACAACAACTCTCTTTGTCGTCTCGGTAAGCACCGTTTTCGTTCCCTGATCTGAGGCTGCAACAGCGTGTTAAACGTTCCCCAAAACATGATACATTGCTGGTGGATTTGGCAACGCAACGTTGCGTGCGGTAATAAGTTGCGATACTGGCTCAAAAATTTTGATACGCTGCTCTTCTTTTGCGCGGACGACATTTGCTTAACTAAGTGAATTAATCAAAATAGGAGCAACATTCTACACACAGCAAATAGGGGTGTTCCAGGTTTCGTACGGTGGAAAAATGATCAATTGATAATGACAATTTTGACCGTAATACCTTGTACCGTAAAAAACAATACACAAAGGCACATAGATGGCAGGTAATATGCTCGGTGCAATTTAAAACTGAACAAACCAATCCGCACCAATCGTTCCCCTTACATTCTATTATTATCACCTCTATTGTATGCTTTATGGCAAGGCCAACCACGCTATGCAGCTAATTAAGAAACTGCACATCAATTAGCTCAAGTAGTCTGATTTTTAAAAACTACAATGTAATGAAAAAATTACAAAGTCTCCATTTATTTTTCTTAACGTTCTCCAGCATCTGAATCCCATATCTGATAATTAAAATTGACGCTTGGGATTGTCTAATAAATTATTCTCTGGACTGATTATAACACTAAAATTTAATTATATAATTTCCTTTTTATATAACTACTTACCAAACATTTGTTACAAGACTATTATTGGCAATATGTGTCCTTTAATTGAATAATACATTCAGGTCCAATAATATTATTTTGTAGCTGATTATGACATATCGATAACACTGGATCTTTGCCGGGTTCCAGAATAATATCTATCAGTAGGCTTAATGACACGGTAGTTCATTATTCTGGTACTGTAGAGAGTGTAAAGAAAGTTCCAAATCCTGCCATCATTGGATCAATGATTTTTATTGAAAGGTTTATCAGATGTGCAAAATTCACACCCAGACAGAAGGGTAAATCCATCACTGAAATCTTGTCCATTGCCAAAAGCATACCTTTACATTTTGCATGTTTGGTTCAAATTGTGTATTATAATTGAAGCCTTTCTTTGAGGAAGGAGGATCGATATCATAAGATCGCACAAACCCACGAAAACACACATGCAAAATTTGAATACTTTGAGATAGATTATCGATTTTGGTTTGAAAGTATTTTTCATTTGGCAGAATTTGCCGAAAAAGTCCTACATACTTGTTCTCGCCTTCAAAAACTCCTTCCTTCTTAATTTGGTTCCATTTGTAGTTAATTTGTCAGTTATGCAGAAAATTTATTTCATTTGCGTGGAAAGCATAACTGGTGAAGGCAGGAAGGTCTAAACTATCATAGTTTGTTTTTCAGCATCAAAAACACTCTATATATTTGTTTGTTGTGGTAAAACAAACATAGAAATTTTTGTTGTTCTGTTTGTGGAGTCACCTCTTATCTTAGAAAATTGGCACGTCCTAAACATAAAAACATTTCCTCTCCTTCGAAAACCTCTCCCCATATCAATTGGTTCATTTGCTTGGGTTTGTTTCTTAAATTGTACAAAAATTGTGATTCATTTATTTGTAGACATATGTAGTCTGCTAAAAGCAACTATTTTGTGCAAAAATCTCACACCCAATTTTTGAACATTTGGCAATTACTTATCAATTGTGCAAAAACGTATCATTTGTTCCAGCCACCGCCTACGAATAGGAAGGGGTGTAAACTACCACAACACCGGTTGTATCAGGCCTCCTTCTTTTTGATGGAGGTCTGCTTGTCATTAAAATAACGAATTTTAAAAACTTCACGCCTTCTTCTGATTTTCACGCCAATTCGGTTCAATGATGTCGGTTTGTAAGGTTCAAACCAGACAAAAATTAATTTTTATATATAGGTGCAAAACAAATTTACAAAAAAGTAGTGGTTTTTTAAAAACTCATTGTCAATTTTTAAGTGGACATAATCTTTAAGTGAACGATAGCAATTGGTGGCTTCGTTTCCATAAATCCTGGATATGGATCCAAAATATTAACATTTTAGTAAACGTACTTTTGCCCGAAATTAATATTTGTATGGCTCAACGGCTCTATTTTATTTTTCTGAACGCAGCATTAAAATTCAGCGAAAAGGTTCTACGCTAGAAAACGCTGGTGTATCAACGTTCAAACTTTATGTTGTTTGTAAACTTCATTGTTGTCGACGGTAAAACCGGCATTTTTTGCTGGCTGCTGCGATGCTTTTTATGACATTGCGGATGGCAATGCTGAATGGCATGCTGTATAAAGCTACATCCGCGTCAGCGCCCGAAAAATAACGACAGGGTAAGCGAACTGATACCAGCGTCCGTGCCGGGCTCACCGAAATGCTGGAGAAAAAGCAATGAAATAATACGCGTGTTTGTGATGGTTACCTACCCTCTGTCGCTGGAAGACCGCCATCCCACCTTTTCTTCAAAGTCCACGCGCACGGGCGCGATCAGCTGCTCCACAACGCTGGCGGAGCTATTGCTGGTCAACGCCCAGACGCAGCACTGGCTGGGTTCAAAGCAACCGTGTTTTTTATTATTATTGTTGACGTTTGACGGTACAACAAAGGTTGATCAGTTCCCTTATCACGATACCGGCTGTTATTCAGTGCCATTGGTTTTTATCTATATTTGTGTACAT
>JASCZW010011758.1:0-30910 GCA_034211315.2 Aedes japonicus
GGTGCATATAAAAAGGAGAGATGCTCTCCGATTTGAAGATGAACTTTGGTGTTAAGAGCTCAGCGTTCGAGATGCTCATCGAGTTATTCCTGGAAGTTATCGGCAATGGCAGAGGAGATGAAAAGTGTTCTACCCGAGCAAACGATTATACCAAATTGATAACAAGTTCTAATACCAGGTTATCATTTTTTGATCACTGAATATGTTATCATTCAGGTTGAATAAACAGCCAAAATAACAGAATGAATAACAAAAAAATACTCGTTGAATATCATAATAATAACTTATTTTGTTATCACTGCGAACAACTTGATAACAAATCCTGTATTGTAAGCAAATTTATTGAAATAGTATCAAATTATGTTATCAATTTGAAATAAAATTCTCATGTTAATAACTGAAAAAAAATTTTGATTAAAAGCAAAATTTCTTGTTCAAATATGCTGGAAATATTTATAGTTTTACAATTCAACTTATAACGTTCATAAAAAATAGTGTGCTTTAAATGATAACATATGATGACAACATTTGCCAATGGGGATAACTTATGCGATAACCGCGGAAATCAAAACGATAACTGGGATAACAGAACTTGTTACTTATATGATATCAGCTTGTTATTTTCCTTTGCTAGGGTTATTAATCAATCCCGGGATGTGCCAATGACGATCTGAATGTAGAAGGCGTAGGGTGGCAACGGCAGTGAATAAACTACTGGAAACAGGAAATATTATTGAAAGGAAAGGTCAGGATGCAAAGGTTTCAGCCACCAGGTTATAAATGGCAAAGAAAAACTAAAAACCAAGCCTAGTGAAGGATAAGAGTTCCTTAACCATCGTATGCTTGATTCTACCGCTGCAAATTTTTTAATTTCTCTACTCCAATATACGACATAACTGGGTCTGTTCTAAAACGGCCTGAGCTACACGAGCCTCTACGAGACCTATAGAGACAACATGTCCAATAGTGACAATTGATTTTCTATGAAAAGTGATACTATTGAAAAAAATGGCACGAGCTCACCAAGTTGACTGCTGGCTGGAATGTCAGGTCATAGTTTGTTCTTTTGCTCTTTTTTTTCCGTTGAGAATTGAATCTGAGTCTTTTGTTTGACTCACATTTTACACCTTTTTCTTCATTTCAGGAAATTCGCACCAGCATCATCTCAGTTGAACTGGTTATTCTTTAATCTAGGATATTACAATCCGTGGATAAATCAACGCAATTGGGCATATGGTCAGGATATAATAGAATAACCGATCATACATAATCCAGCATTGACTTTGGTTAAGCAATAGAATTGCCGGAGAAGCTACCTGTGCTATGACAAGGTTTACATTCATCGCACTGTTTATTCAACACCTAAACAGGACAGGTGAAAATAATTTCTGTTTTCCCGGAATGTTCGCGTTGTGACTGCTCAATTTCCGGGTAATAAAGAGTTTTCCTCTGCATACTATGGGCAATTGGCCATGTATGGTCGATATGCATGCCAGTTTGGTAAAAATAAACTTACAAAATTGCATCCATAAACTGCCATTTACGGAGTTTGAAACGATCAAGAGTTTTATAAAAATATGGGTGATTTTGATATTGCTGTACGAATTAGAAAAACCGATGCCATCTTAAGGGCGTACCTAAAGAAGAAGGCATTTAGGAAAGTTCATATACCTGCTAAGCTCTTGAGTAAGGTATTAAAGCTTAGTACTGGTCTGGAAATTACTTTCGTGAAGGAGCAAGATATGTTATAGGACGCCGATCCTACCAGCCAAAGAACAGAAAATCCCCAGGAGCCGATGGGGCTCAGATGGAGTTCCTCAAGTATGCGGATGGAAATTCAGCCCTTCATTTACTGCAAGTCTGGAGGAGAATGTGGATAGAGAATATTATGCCAAGGGATATGTCAGCGTCTATCCAGGTACCGATTACAAAAGTTCGATATCCAAAGACAATAGATGATTTCAGAAGAATAAGTTTGTACAACGTATTCTACAAACCTTATGCAAAATGGTTACGTAACAGATTGAGGGGTTTCACAGGTGATCCGGGATTACATCAGGCAGCCTTCACAGAAATGTATTCAACAGGCGATCACATATTTGTTACACGTAGATTGATGGAGAAGTATTGGAACGCAGGAGAAACGCTTTATGTAGCATCATTAGATATTAAGAAGGCTTTTGATAATATTAGGTTCGATAAATTTAAGGAAATTTTATTGGAACTGGAGGTGCCAACTCATATAATCGATAGGGTTTTATTGTGTGTCAAAGAAGATAGGGCTAAAGTTAAATGGCAAAATCAATTTTCAGATGAAATAAAACGGGGAAAAAGAATCAAGCAGGGGTGCCCTTTGTCGCCTTTTATTTTTAGTTTACTAATTCAGAATGTTCTTCAAAAAGTGGGGAGTAAGATACCACGATTAGGGTTATTCGGAATGGACTTGCTTGCAGAAAATTTGCTTATTAAAGTAGAAGGTCAAGATGACTTAGAGAAGATTATTGTAACTTTAAAGGAACGTGTAGCAGCGGTAGAATTAAAAATTAATAAAAGTCAAATATAGAATTAAAAAAAAAAATAAAAGTCAAATATTGATAAGAGTACCTAATGCAGCGAAAAGTATACCAGATAAAATAAAATTAAACGGAAAGGAGTTTGTTACCTGTAAGTCATTGAAATACCATGGAGTAAATTTATCTAATACACTTAGTCGTTCAGCTACTACACCCAAAATAAAAAGCAAGATTATTATGCAGTGTCACATGATTTTGTTTCATTTCTCGTAATGGATCGTAACTTGGAGAAAAAATGCAACATTGGTCGTGGGCAAAAAAGCAACACAACAATTCGCTTTAAAAATTCAATATGTGAGTGAGGTTGTGCAGTGTTGAGTTTAAGATTGGAAACTGGAAGTTCAATGGCTCCCAAAAAAATAATCACGATATGCAACCGAGTTTTGAACCGAGGCTGCCTGCGTCATGACTCTATATTGTAACCATTCAGCCACTTAAACAAGATGAAATACAGAGAATAAAAGCCCAACATTTGCTTCGCACACACACTTGCATGGCTTCGTTTTTTTTTCATAACGAAGGGCCAACTTGAAGAGAGGGAGATCGGAAAGTGAAACTAAAAATTAAACACTTTACAGCGGAATTCAAACAGTGGCCAATAGTGTTACAGGATTCTGTGGTGTTGTCTCACCCATATTTAAAAGTTATTGACGGTTGAACAAAGACCCAACGGTTACTTTGACTGTCGATAAATTAGTTTCGAGGAGTCTGTGTGCTGCCAACCACTTGCACACAATCGCATGGCTTCGTTTATACCATTAAACGCTTTGTGGATCATGATGGGCAAAATTGACTATTTTGAATCATGCGGATTTCTCAAGATATGATTGCAAAAACTGCAATTGCATTTTTTGCAACCTTTCTAACTTTTGGGTGTACCAGGAAGAGTTGTGTTGATGCTATTAAATCAACTTTAGTTCAATTTTGTAAAAAATTCAGACCATCATGTGAAATAGGTAGACTTATTTATAACACTGTTATTTCTCCGGCAATTCATTATGGAACTAAAGAAGCGACTCTCACGGAAAGGAGAAAAGGGCGTTCCGATCAAAATTTGGTCAAACAGTAATGTGTGTGAGTCGATCAAAATTTTTATTAATAAGTCAAATTCTTTTTCTTTTTGAAGTTCAGTTAATACAGAATACAGGAGAAATATTCAGCTAAGCTTCCTTTTTACCGAATGCGATTTACTGGGTCTTTCGTTTAACACCTGCCATAAGATTTTGTACAGTCTCATTGTCCACTTTATTCGCCGTAGAACTCCAGTTTGCCGTGAACTGTTTCTCGCCCACAACAGCTTTTTGAGTCTTCTTAAGGTTCCGCTTGACGATGGCCCAATATTGTTCGATTAGGCGGAGCTCTGGCGTGTTGGGAGGGTTCTTGTCCTTGGGCACCACTTGCACGTTGTTATAATGATACCTTTTTTCCGTAATGGCAAGATGCCAAATCCGGCCAAAATAGAACGGAACAATTGTGTCGCTTCAGAAAAGGCAGCAGACGATTTTGTAGGCACTCGTTCAGATTAATTTCCTGGTTAACGGTTCCGGTTGTAATGTAAACGTTGCTTTTCAAGCCACAAGTACAGATGGCCTGCCAGACCAGATATTTCTACGCGAACTTTGACAGTTTAATGTGCTTGAAAATATCAGCTACCTTTCCTGTCCAGGAAGCTGTATAAAGTCTGCTTTGACGTAAGTTTCATTGTCCTGAACCACGCAATCAAACTTCGTCAGCACCGTCGTGTAGATCTTTCGCGAGCGTGCTTTGGCCGACGTGTTTTGTTAATCGCCGCGATTTAGAGTTATCACTTTCTTGTAAGTCGACAGTCCAGCTCGTTTTTAGCTCTATCTACGGTTGAAGGCGCCACTCCCTGCTTCTTTTAACATCTCGGACGGAGAGGTTGGGGTTCCCCTCGAAACAGCGGGGAACTCTTTTTGTCGTCGGGCATGATGCTACACGCACACATCTTCAAAATCAGAGGTTAACAAAAAAATTTAATGCATGATGAAAGGAAATTTGTCAAGTTTACGTTGACCAAATTTTGATCGAAGCACCTTTTAGATTACAATCCTGAATAGAAAATTACTATTAGCTGTATGATCATTACTTAACAGTTTTCATTCGTGTTGTAATCACCATTATACGTATCATCCGTGTATAATGCTGGTGTAATGTAAGAAACCATTCAAACTTTAAGCAACCATAAATAGCGTATTTTATATATGATAATTATTTGTGCCGTATAGTATATCCCTTGCTCATTCATTGTATAATATAACGAAGGAAAGATATGAATTATGGTCAAGATAAACAAAAAAAAACAGGAAACTGTTTTAACAATACGTAATTTTTAGTTTATTATCACAAAATGTATGACTCATGTTATAATACTGATCACTATAATATGTATACGTTAAGGAGTAAAGGGCGAACACGAATTTATTGCGACACATTCAACAGGGCATAACTTTTTTACCATTGGGTAAAAATCAACCAAATTTTGCACGCTTTCTCATTGATGTGTATTGTTTACATGCTGTCAAACTCGAAGTCTTGTTTTTCGATTCAACGAAAATGGAGGTGAACCAACGCGAGTCGAGAGAACAAATTCTTTCCAAACACCTGGAATTTCCTGACCTGTCGCACCGGCAGTTGGGAAAAATGTTGAACATTCACCTTTCAACCGTCTCCAGAGTGTTGAAACGGTTCCAGGAGCGGTTGACGTTGGACCACGGCAAAGGAGCTGGAAGAAAACCGGGATCGGAGAACAAAAAGACGGAGGGAAAGGTGAAGCGGATGATTAAAGCAAATCTCAACATCTCAAGCCGTGATTTGGCTAAAAAGATCGTCATGTCGCAGAGCTACGTCCAGAATGCAAAGAAGAGAGCTGGACTACATACATACAAGGTACAGAACTTCCCAAACCGCGATGAGCGGCAACAAACGACGGCTAAAACTCGGACACGGAGGCTCTGCGAGAAGATGCTGACAAAATATGGCTGCTGTGTGATGGACGACGAAACGTATATAAAAGCCGATTTCAAGCAAATTCCGGGGTTGGAGTTTTTCACCGGCAAGAGCAAGTTCTATGTGGACGACAAATTTGAGAAGAAGAAAATGTCGAAGTTCGCCTCCAAATATCTCATTTGGCAGGCCATCTGCTCTTGCGGACTGAGGAGTGAGCCTTTCGTGACAAAGGGCACAGTAAATGGCGAGATCTACAAATCTGAGTGCCTCGAGAAGCGCCTTTTGCCGTTCTTGCAGCAGCACGACGAAGCTCCGCTATTTTGGCCAGATTTGGCATCATGCCACTATTCTAAAAGTGTCCTGGAGTGGTATGAGGCCAATTCTGTCCATTTTGTTCCAAAGGACATGAATCCGCCAAACTGTCCGGAGCTGCGCCCGGTGAAGCAGTACTGGGCAATGATGAAGCGGGAACTTCGGAAGAGCAAGAAGACAGTCAAAGACGAGAAGGACATGTTAAGAAAATGGAAAAAAAAACTGAGAAACTGGTACCGGATGACACTGTAAAAACTTTGATGGAGGGCATCAAGCGTAAATGCGTTCAATTTTACACTCAAGGCTCCATCGACTAACTTTTCTTTCGATTTTTGAAGTAAATATATGTATAAAACTACCCTAAAATTTTGGTTTGATTCTAAACATTATAAGAAAATTGGCATGACATTTTCGGTGTCGCAATAATTTCGTGTTCGCCCTTTAGTTTCATCAGTCTACGTGAAGGGTATGTTGCAATTTAATTGAGTAGATTTTACTTTCTTACTGAATTTTAATCCACTTGTAAACAGTATTGTAGACTTTAATAATATACCTTTGATTGTCGATTGAAGAAACCTCAAACTAATCATTTAATGTTCTTCTTGGCAGTATTGGATTGATTAAAAAATATGTGCCATTTAAATCTTTCAAAATCTCTTGAATTTGTCCAATTATTGTATCCTCATTTTCGATTATAGAAAAAGAACAATCATTATAAGCTCTTTTCTTATGTTTTACATAGGAGTTAACTAACTCATACTAGTATGAAAGACTGCACTGAACATGAAATAGTTAAAATATCCTTTTTTTTTTAATTGCCGATGGATCCGAGTGCCATTTTTACGGTTTTTGAGTCCGCTGAAGGCTTATTACATATAGTATTTCTAGTTGTGCTAGTTTACTGAAAGTTCCATAAATCAAGGTGTTTTTCTGTTGGATTACCTTTGCTTTGGTTTGGATTTACTTTTGCTGGTAGTTTTTAAATTATATTCCCTCAAATTCTATACATTTTTCAGAAAAGCTTTTATCAAAACAAATGTCAACATCAAAGGTGTGTTTTTATTTACTTGGATAGGGAGAAGAAAACGGAAAAAATATTATTCATTATTGTATCATGACTGTAGCAGTTATCATCATGATTGAAATTCTCATATTATATTACTGTACTGTAAAGATATCTATTATCTTTTTATATCGTATTTATTATTAAATAATGTTACCGTATGTTATGATATAACCAGATCTGAACGATAGCACCTAAAGTAAAACGGCAGAAAAAATATTATCCACAAATTATTTACTCTATAATACACCGGAAATTTTGTTCGAGAAAAAAGTGATTTTTTGTATGGTGACGATACTTAACAACCTATGAGTGTTATGGTAAGATCTTGATTTACCATAACATATATCATCGATATGATACACTTAATATTCAGTTTATAATTTTTGGAAAATAACATGAATAATTATCAAATGATAAATGGTATAATGTATGTATGTATGGTAGCCACCATCCCCTCTAGCCCTTGGCTTGGATGCATCTCCACTTAACAACAAAATCAAATTGGGCCACCGATCTGAATTCGCACTATCGCTGTATGAAGGGCCAAAAACGGAGGGGTGGACCCGTAAGCAGAGACACTTACACGAAATCCACGGGAAATTAAGAATCTCCTTCCAACGATATGATCCAACAAATCGAATAACACAATTCGCAATACTCATTAAGCTTTCTACAGGATGGCTTGTTAAGAAGGGCGCGTCACTCTCCCTGAAACTGTTGGAGTAGAACTCGCAGCACCATTTGATTATTATTTGATATAATTTAATAAAATAATTATACCGGCCGGATCACCAAACTGAAGCAATTAAAATTTTATTAATTATTTTATTACTTCTTCCATAATATTATATGTATGATATGCAATTAATAATGATGAACAGCTGTGTTCCTCTGAACCGCTCAAATAGTAGTTGATGATCGTGTACTGAAATGTTAAGGTCATATTACGCCATTTAATGGAAAATATAATGAAGGAATTAAAGGTTGAGCGGTCGAGAGAGTCGTCAACATTTCTATTAATGAAAATATGCTAGAGCTTGTAAAAAACATGCATCATATAATAACACATACTAGTATCTACACATCTATATATACATCCATTGCTACTTTCGAGAAGGCCACTCCGACGGTGCTAGATACAGCTGAAAATTGATCCCCATTCTTACTGATGCTTCTACCAGAAGATGATCATCCTATAACCGCAAGACCTCCTCTCCTAAACTGTATGGTACCTGAGAGAAATTTACCTTTCTGGCGTAATACATGTAATGAAATATACAGAATTAGGCTATGAATAAACAATGTCCTATTAGATAAAATATATAGTGAGGGTATATTGTAATATGAATTGAAAATTACAAGTGTGCCGACTGCTGTTTTGTTGCAATTGTAGACAAACTTGCGCATCCATTATGAACCAGAAAATTTAGGCAATGTATGACCGCCATGAAAAAAAGAGAATTTTAAATTTTAAATTATTTTGTAATACCTGACGACCTGGAAGACCTGAAAGATATGAGAATGGAAAATTATGATATGATGTACCGGTCGCACCCCCTCACTTCGCTATTGTCGGATTGACAACATTGCCCAGGCTACGCCAACCAGCGTCTCCATGTTTCAGCTGGCAGTCTTTTGTGATCATATGACTCGTGGAGGCGTGAGGTAGGAACTTGTGAGGACCAGAGGTCGGTCGCACCCTCCTGCCAAGTTGTCAACTCACCATTTGAAGCCCATCAAATGATAAATGGTATAATACCTTTAAAATACTTGTTTATTCGGGATTAGCAAAATATAAGAAACTTATAGTGAAGGATATTTGGAATAGCTGTTGACTTTGCAAGATACGAAGGTATGAGTAAGAACGGTTGGAAGAGATTAGAAAAACAGAAAGATAGATTAAGAAAAAAGTTGTTGAAATTTTTAACAATAGTAGCAATGAAATTTCAGATGCAAAAAGATGATAAGTAATTTAAGAGAAAATGCACTTTTGCCAGTTTATCGCCAAGTAAAACAAAACAGCCCATGAATGTAGTACGGTGGTAGGTTTTCCTCGAAACAAGGTATAAATATGTTGTTTTATTTTAACTTAACTCTATCATCAGCTTTTGTTTTAATCGCTTTAGTTACGTAACCATTTTACGGTAGAGTTCAAGAACGTTGAGAAATGTTGATACTTATTAGCAAAAACATATTTATGTCTTGAGTATTGAGTATAACTAAAGCTTAAAAAATATGTATTCGAAATAATTTGGAAATCTGAATTATTCAACATTATAAATTAATGGCTCGTTATTAAATACCTTAGCTTAATTTAATGGTTGTAGTATGATTTAAGAACCACTTGCTTTTTAATTTATTGTATAAGGACGTGAAAGAGGTTGGAAGGATTATGACCATCACTTGAAATTTTAATTTACAAGGATTCCTAATAATGCAACAAGTGGTAGATTGAGTGTTTGGTAAGGGAACGGTTGAAAATGCATTGACTTACTGTAGCTGCTTTTTATATAGTTAAGTAATTTAGTTTTTATAGTGTAATATTCCATGTACATTACTCAAGTTTGAAATTTGTATAAATAGCAAATGTGTTTTTTATCCTATCCTTTTTTATATGAAAAAAATAAGACCTTGTAAAGAACCAGCATAGTCCATGTATTTCAGTTTTTGATTCGTTGCATAATGGATCAGCCTATAAAAGCAAATGAGTCCTAAACGAATAAAATAAAACATTGATAGATGCGTTTGAAAGCATTTCCTTTTTTTTCGGATGCAACATAGAGACTGAAATGCTTTAATGGTAAGTTATTTAAATTGAAATTTTTTGATAAGATCTTTCCACATTTTTAAGGTCCACAACTGTTTTATTAGGAACAGTAAAAATTTGCAATATTTGCCAAATTTGCCCAGTTAGAATTGGAACATAGACTATTGCGCATATTTCGGATACACATTAACAAAATAGTATTCTGTTTTAACTATAATGTTCGATATTATGTGAACTTTTGTGGGAAAATACAAATAAAAAATTAATCATCTCGACTTCGAAGAAATTTGCGGACTTTCCCGGAATAAGTTTCATCAACCGGAGCACGTTATTTTCATCCTTTCTTTTAGGCAATGTTATTCCACTTGGTTCTTATTTCATTGATGTTTTTGACGACACTGCCATTCACCTTCAGCTTCCACTTCATAATAGCTCAAAATCTCTCTATCGGTCTGAGCTGGGGACAGTTTGGTGGGTTGAGTTATTTCTGTATAAACTGAATCCCGTTGGTTTCATACCCTTGTAGCACTGTTTTACTGTTATGACAGCTTACAAGATCTGGCCAAAGCATGACAGGTTCATTGTGGGTTCTGATGAATGGCAATATTCGCTTTCAGAGACATTCCGTTCTGTAAAGCTCTGAATTATGTCTCAGTGATTAAAATCTTGGTCTTCCTACTGCAGCTACAGATGCCTTACCAAATCATGTACTTACGTGCAAATTAATGTGCAAACACAAACTTCAATTTGGCAGTAACATCCCCCTGAGCCGAAGCCAAGTAAAATGTTTGTCCCGGTAGTTGTTTGAAATCGGCCTTTACTAGGGTTTCATCATCCACGAGGAAGCAGCCATTGAATTTGGTCAACACCTGGTCATACAGTACTCTGGCACGGATTCTACCCACATTGTTCTGCTTTTGATCCATATGTGGTTGTCTACAGGCACGGTATGACTTAAAGCCTTCCCGGAGACGAATCCGTTGCACGGTACTGCGGGCGGTGCGCAACATTTGGCCAAATCGTGGTCTGAGATGTTGGGGTTTGTCTTAATGTTCTTGATGACTTTGTTCCGCAGTTGACGGTTGGCAATACCCACCCGACGCTTGCTTTGAGGCTTGCGATTCTCGGTGCTTTTTGAAAACACGCCACTCAGTATTTCGGGGAAAACCCAACACTTTAGAAAGTTCTGGTCAAGACCACGAACGAGTTTCCAATGATTGCCAACAATTATTTTTCTTCCTCCTTCTTCCATTTTGTATTTATCTGAAACTCGTTCGAACTGCAACGTGAAAAAAAACTTCTGATGCTGTTATTGTTATAGGCAACACATAAGATGTCATAGTTTACAAATCCGACCAATAGAGTCGCTGTAAGAATCAAAAATGTTTGTGCCAATACTAAATGGGCCACACCTTATACAAGTTTTTGGTCATTTGGTGACTTTCCTCAATGCCAGTTTGCCGTTTAATGCATTTACTGGAGGAAAAAAGGTTTTTATATACTTTTTCAACTGACCATAATAAGATAATATTAATGAGCCCTAAAACGGCATTTCAAAACAGCATTTTACGCGTTAATAAAGTCAAAATAAAACCTTTGATAGGAGTAAAAGGAACTTTAGAAGACAAGGTTTTAAGATCGTTGTAAAGAAGTTGTGTAGGTTCTCATAAACCTGATTATAATTTGAAATTTATTGGCACCTCTAACTTCCATAATAAAACCAAATTGATTTCTAGTGGCTTTCATAAAACTTTAATAAAACTCAATAAAACTGGATGGTTTTGAGCAATGTTACTTGGGAAATGATCAATTTTGCAAGATTAAGGAAAGTTATTGAACCATTGTTTTTGGGTTATTCGTAGTATACTAACCATCATTTCCTTGTAGTATGATTTTAATTTTGTTGTTTTAATTCTGTCATTTATTTTAACGCAATGCATAAACAGATAAATAAAAGAAATATATCAAAACATTTCATCACATAACCTGTTGAAAAGCAAAATAAAGTTTAAGTGACAGCTTACATGCTAAAAGCATTAACATACCGTAGATCAATAGCTAGATGTTAAACACCAAGACTAGCTTCCAACAGCATTTCGTTCAACGTAAAGCTTGACAACTGGCTTCACCTATGATGAACATAGTTACCACCGCCATTGTCTTACATCACGGATCTGTGATCTGTCCAGAATGCGACCTTGCATCATTTCGGGTTCCCTTTTATACCGTCATCCCTTCGTTGAAATCCCCAGCGACAAAGTTCATTGATTCCTGTCGAGCATAAAAAGCCAGCTGATCGTCATCGATCGATGATCATCATTGTCCGCTGCTCTGCTCATTTTACTCAACCTCCAGCAGAGCAATCTCTCTAGCGCTCTCGCCGGACTGTTGGCGTCCACGTGCTCGGTCCTCTCGCAGCCGGAACTCACCGTTAAAAAACAAACATCTTCTGCCCGGTTGTTTGTTTTGATGTCGCTGGCGTTGCTTCCACTTCGACGCACTCCCGAGTGTGGCATCGTGGTGAGAATGATCACGATCACGAGAGACCGTGCGTGAGAGAAACGAGCCTTCTGCCGTCAACGGCGTCGCCGTCGTCGCGCACGCAGTCGAACACGCTTCAATCCGCAACCACGCGAGTACCGCATTTAAAATGAAGTTTTTGCTAATTCTCGTGTCAGTTATTTGGAAACGCTCGTGCCGCGAGGATCGCTTTATGGCATTTGGGATTGTTACTGGAAGAATCAAGTGAATTTTTTGTTCTAAGAATTCTGAAACCTGAATCCCTTGGGATTCGTTTTTAAAGGACATCACATCAGATCTTGAAAGTGTTTCGGTTGAAAGTTTTGAGAAATAGAACTTGTAGAATAGTTGAGCCGTGTGAAGATTTGATCCGATCGGTGACTGGTGCGAATAGAAGCCGGATCTTTGTTCTGAGTTGGGAACACATACGAGTTGCGAGTGGCGTGCCTATCGATGTGCAAATTTGTCGAAACTCCTCTAATCCGGCACAAAATGTTGAACTGTGGGCGCCGTGAACTGTTTGTCACTGTTTACCTTTTCAATTGAAGTTGGAAGGCACCGAGCAATCGTCGTCTATGTTAGAGGATTGAATCCGATAGATCATCACCGGTTCCATTCCATTCCATTTCAATATTTATGCATTTTACTTATTTATTCATCCAACGATCGCCTTCTTTAGAACAGTTAGTATATGTGGCTTTAAGTGCACGCCATTCAAGTAACAATTTCGCGAAGATTACAGCACTTCCTTCGATCGTAGAAAGAATCCGTGGATGTATTCTCAAGGCACGAACACCTAGATTCAGTCAGCACTAGCAAGCTTAAGTGCCTATAGGGGTATTAGAATTGTGCAGTGTCACCGGAGTGTGTGGTGTTAATGAACAAGTAAACAATCGCTACCCGCGCAGCATCGCCGTAATCATCACGAACAACAACGACCGCATCACGTTTGAAAAGATTTGCGAACTCTTCAGAACGGGTGGAAAAACTCATCAACGAACAAGTGAATAAACATAATCATATTTGCAAGTAGAAAACATGCTGCTGACAGCGATGGGAAATCTGCCGATGGTGCTTGCAGTGGTAAGTGCTCATAAAGAATACTTTAGCTTTGGTAAATGATACACCTTCTGATGGGCAGATCACATTGTTGAGCAAGTGAGCCCAGATGAAGGGGAAAGCGTTGGCTTGAGTTTGGTTCCTGCTGCCTAGTCGGGGGCTATTGTTCAGAAATTTGTCAGATGGCGATACGACACGGAAATTGCATTTAGTTATTGAATGCCTGTCGGAGATGACCTTCTCTGTGCGGTGTTGGACGATGTGACTGGTGTATGCGACTTGCGCATTAAATTTTAAAAATTGATTTATATTGGAATTAAATTTTCGGGAAGCAGAAGGACGCAAATATTTTTAGTTGCAACATCTTAAGTTTTTGAATTTCGAGCAATTAATTCAAGTGATAAACTAGAACGTTTCTGATTATCCTTTCATGATCCAGAGAGTGCGTTGTTAAGAAATCGGTGATTTAATAAAGATTTAGAATGAATTTGCCACAGTTTTTCCCAGTGATTCAATGTAAATTTATCATTAAGTTTAGTTTTCTTTTATTATAAAATAAAATAGTCATTCTTGATTAACTTACATCAATCATTTTCTTAGTACTCGGTTGGGAAATTTAGGGAAATTTGGACAGCTACAATATCTTGGAAAATATAAGTTTTCCAGTTTTCTTTTAGTTCCTCCTCTTTTTTTTCCAAATCAAAGGTTGGTATAAATAACTTGAGTGCTCGAATTTTTGTAACCTAAAATAAGTGCAGAGGAATGTAAGAGTAGGTAAAAGAAATGTTTTTTACTTCACAGTTTTAAGGTATTGTGGGTATTTCTATTCCAACTGATCTTCAGAAGCCATCTCGTATAAACATGATATTAGTTCGACGTAAATTAAAGAAATTGTACTTGACGCTGAAGAAGAACCCACTTTTTCATGTGGAATTTATAGGACTTTGTTCGCGTTAACTAGTTATAGTTTGATAAGATGAAGTGTTAGTTTAAATTTTCCTAGTTTTACAATTACAATCGATCTACTAAAGCGCTCGTGAAAGGGGTTTTTAAAAAGTTTTTTTTAAGTGGAGTATTTTAAGATGCATTGAAGTCAATAAAAGTTCATATATTGCAGATGCATAGAACAAATAAGCCCAGAAAATTTATAATTAAAAAAAATATATACTAAAATTTTTAAATATGACTTCTTTTGAAATAGAATAGTTGTATAGAAGTGATTTTCCATTGCAATTATGAAGTTTTGCAACTTGGAAACACATTTTATTTTTCAATCTTTGAGAAAACGTTTTCCCAATAGAAGCAACTGTGTTACGTGTAATATTAGGCGCGTAGGACACATTTGCCAATAAATTGACTTAAGCTCATTCAAAATGTTCACATGATATTTATAAGATATTTCATGTATTTTTGTGTTAATTTCTTATTCCATCTAAGTTGGCATTACCCTTGTATCACGTGATGTTTAATACATCATTTATGAGATGGGACATCAACAATTCCATTGAAAAAAAAACACCTCTTAGAATTTCATAATAATTGGTAGTTTTGTTCTTTGTTGAAAAATACTAGACCTGAAGTGAATTTTTTTTCGATAAATAACATGTTTTAAAAATTCAAATCTCTTTAATAATTCCACCAGAAAATATTTATTATAAAACGGCTCATATCATCCCAAACACTTCAACAGAAAAAAAAGGTAAAACAAAATGCAGTTGTAGCTTTATAGATTTTGAATAAATTTTAGAATTGGGAAACAAGAAGAATTTGAAATTAACACTTCATTTAATAACTCCCCTTCATGAATGAAGATTGAAGTGTTAATTTTAAATTCTTCTAGTTTCTCAATCACAATCGTTCTACTAATACGCGCAAAAAAGTTTTTTTAAATACTGTTTTCAAAAAAAGTGAAAGTAGATTTTAGGGTAAAACAATAATTTCACACTACTCATTCCCAGGAAACAACAGATTAAGAAATATGTTTAACATTCATCTGATTTGTTTAGTGATCGTTGGTTTCTAGGTTTACTTGTTACTATTCTCTAAAGAAGTTTACAGAGTGATACATTGCATTCTTTCTCAAAATTGGAAAATTTTATGAAATTGCACCAACCCTTTAATCAATGATTTTTTCAAGTAAAATTTATTCATCCATATAGAGGGGGCCACCCCGTCATAGTGGCTAAAATCCAAACCGCTCACGATAATGTATCACCCCCCGAACAAGTAAAAACAAATCCTAAAGAAGTTATTTAAGTGATAATTACGGGAGATGACCCCGAGGCTGAAAATCACGATAATCAAGAAACAAAACAAAAAACAACATCAATCATGTGGGGTCTTTAAGATTGAAGTATGTATCTCTTCTCGACCTAAAGGCTAAGATCAAAGTGTAGATTGAAGTATTTTCGGTGATCGTTTGAAGGTGAATGAAAGATAATAAGTTGTATTTAAAGTAAAATTTTTTAATTCGCTAAAAATCAAGTGTCATTTTGTCAAAAAATCATGTAAATATTCGTTTTTTATGATTATGAAAAAAAAAAACAAGTCAATATCCGTTTTCTACGATTTTTCGTAAGAAATAAATATAATTGAAGTTAAAAAAAATGGTATTAGAGTTTTTTGAACATTTTAAATTATTTTTGTGTAGTCTTTGTGATTGATGTCGAAAACAGAAGTTTAATAAAAAACAAGGATTTAAAAATATATGTACACGAAAAAAAAATTATTTCGTTCATCAATTAGTTTAAAATACAAGCCTTTTTCAGAGCAAAGAAAAAATGGGCTAGTGTTTTAAAAGTAATGATCTCAAAATAAAAATGAAAAATGTTGACGATGGAGCAGTCTGGTAATTAGTCAGCGTTTTGATGAATTAAAAAAGTAAGGCATAGTATTAAGAAAAAAAACATAACAGATATAATGAAATTCTGAGGCATCAAATATTCGTTTCTCTATGCAATAACTGGATTGAAACAATTGTTTGGTTTCATGCGGCAACTCGCGCATTTTCAACGCTACTTACTAAGAAATTATTTTGCAACTGCAACTTCTAACAATGTCAAGGATCAACCATTTCATCTAAAATAAGACGTCCTGAGAAAGACCATTTTTTGCAACCCGAGAAAGTGTAGGTTTGAATTGGTTTTATCATCTCTTTTAACGGATTTACAAGCCTGAAAGCCACTCGGTCTTAGGGCACCGCCATTTACTTGCATTTGGGTTGTGTGTAGATTTGACATTCATCTACCTGCACAGAAAAAAATAATTTATTTTAACAAGCGCGTAGAATTTCCTCTCGTGTAATTCCAACCCAAAGGAGCGTAAACAACGATATTGTTTGCAATCTTTCATACAACAGGCTCGATTCAGGCGTTATCTGGCTTATATTTACATGAAATATCCCATTAAGTTCTGCCAAATCTAGCATTCCCTTTATGTGCATTAGATAACGCAGAAATTTCAGTGTTTCTTTTTATCTGTGTGATCTTTTCTATAAATTTGAGCTAAATATGACGAACAAGTTCCCGAGCGATTCGTGATGTTCATACTTATTTTCACTCGAAATTGGACGAGAGGAGATTTTAGGAAACAGTTAAAATTCATCAATATTTCCTGGGTATGATAGAATTCTGCTATCCTGGTAATCATTTATATTAGATTATTAGTTTTAAAATAAGATATTTCTTACCTTGGACATTCTTGAATATGTTTGGAATATTTTTTTACGTTACAACGTAATTAAAACAAATCTACAAAGCTATAACAAATTGGCTTACTTGGAATATTTCTTACTTCCGATATGATATTCGAAATATTTCTTAAGAACATTTGAAAAAAAAAATATATAACAAATATACCATCAATGTTTCAATACTAAAAGAGCGAAACAAGCGACATCAGTTTTATTACATTCAAGAAGAATATATTCGAATAAGCAATCATAAGTTCGGCGTTCCAAACATACAGGGTGAGTGCTAATTCCTGTCAGTGTTTTCTAAACATGTTTAATTTCCGATGGGTTAATCACAGACATGTTTGCTTACTTTTCTTTTATAGTGTATTCATATGTCATGGCGGCTTGCAAGTTTGTTTTGAATTTTCATTCCTTTGAGACTCCTGGACTGCGAAAGGGTAGTAGGGAGCGATAAAAACAAAATCGTAAAATTTCCCCTAGTATTATTTCAAGCTAAAGTTAGCTTCAATAACGTATTTTTTTTGCAATCTTTCGCACAGCATTCATTGTTTGTAGTCTTCCTTACAACAGACCTGATTTCAGCGATACCTGGCTTTTTTTCTTCGCGGTTCGGAACATAAACCTCCAGTAATTTTATTTGATTTCGCATACCCTTTGTTCAGTGATGAAGTATACGGTGTTGTTACAATTATTATTGTTTGTTTTTTGTTTTGGCAATGAAGCGAGTTTTATTGAATGTTTCCTGATAAAAGGGCTTGACATTTTCAAGAACCGTTTGCTCTACTGGAGCAATCATTGGTTAGCAATTTGAGCGTTGTTTGTTTTATTTTGTTTGTTATAGTCTCAAAAATCGTGAAGTGTTAATTAACCTAACTTATAAATCATATGGAAAAGGGACTCCCTCCAGTGGCACCTTGAGGGGGTTCTTCCAGCACATAATAAAGAACCTCATACATCGCTACACGGTTTTAGTCTTCGACCTCACATTCTTATGCCCTGTCGTCGCATGTTCGCCTATCTGATGTAAAGCTGCCTACTTGTAATGTAAATTTTCGAAAATCTATTCGTTTCGCTGGTTCACGCTTCGCATGAATTGTCGTCGATTCAGAAGTTCTATTATCTTCGTTCTTCGTTAACTAGGTAACGCTCTTAAACTGATCCAAACTATTAAACTCAGTGCAAACAACTACTCAATTGCATGGAACATACTCATAGACCATTATCAGAACACCACTCGGTAGAAGCAGGCATCCCAAGTAACAATTTTAGTTTTATTCCAGCCGTATAGCACTCCTTCCGGCTTTGTTGATAAAACTACATTTAAAACTGTTTTGTTCACCAACACCTACTCTATGCATCTTTAAAGCCGAAATGTGTACAAAGTTACTCTATAGACGGTTGTGAAAACAAATTAATAAAACCTGTATCAGACCATAAAGATTTTGAAAATGTTCTAATGAAAGATGTTATGACCACTTGAAAACCTACATAGAACCTATTGCCTGCCATCAAAACCAGCATAGGGCCAAATGGCCACAGCTGTGATGTCATGGTTGGTTTTTGTTGTTCTGTTTTGTTCGGTATCGGTTGTTCGGATTTTCTAGCAGTAAATAAAATACAGCGTGTCATGCTCCAAATCGTATGCGCATTTAATTTTATGGTGAATATTGGCATGATGGAAGCTGAAAATTAATGCGCCTTGAATATTATGCGAGTTAACAACAACATAAAGAAAATTGAAACAAATAGGTTATCAGGTTATCTAAAAGAATGCCAAAATTGTTCTCCGATCTACAGTTCATTTGGATTACCTTTAATATTTGGTGTATTTATTTTTCCAAATTTCAATGATTTCTTATATTTCAATAAGGCGATTGCAAGAAATTACAGTTCAGCCAAAATAGACAATTTATCTTCGGAATGGCTACTATATAACTATTTGGTCATTTGGTGACTTCCCTCACAGCCAAATTGCCGTTTAGTACATTTACTCGAGGCAAAATGGTTTTAAAATGCTTTTTCAACTGACCATAATAAGATAATTTGAATGAGTCCTAAAACGGCATTTCAAAACAGCATTTTAGGTGTACATAAAGTCAAAATAAAACCTTAGATAGGAGTAAAAGGAATTTTAGAAGACAAAGTTTCAAGATCGTTGTAAAGAAGCTGTGTAGGTTCTCATGAACCTGACTAAGATATAAATCTTATTGGTACCTCCTGGTACCATAATACAGGTATACCTCGATAGTACGTACATCAACTTTCTCACTTCAAATCGAAATTGCATAAAAACTACTGATTGTATCTGAAATCTAATGCAACCAAAAGAAAGAACAGAAGCTGCTCTTGCTTATGGTCATATGAGATTGCAGATTTAATCAGTGCGATTTGAAGTGAGAAAGTTGATGTACGTACTATCGAGGTATGCCTGTAAAACCAAATTGATTTCCAGTGGCGTTTATAAAACTATCCAAACCAAATAGATTTCCAGTGGCGTTTAAGAAGCTATCCGCATACTCAGTGTCTGCTTAGATCCCACAACTCGGATTGGGAGTAATATTTAGCTTTGCTTGACTGACTGCACGTATCAATGGGTGCTACTCGGTAATAATCAACGGCGCCGGCCACGTCCTTGCAATCAGGTGGGAATATGGAAGGAATGTTCATGTGAACTTTGCTGTTTACGGACCGTGTTTACCTCTGCATCCGCACAAAGGTTACAGGAAGAAGTTTTGTTTTGATTTTTAGTAGAGTAGGGCTTGATGGATCAGGATTCACCTTGATAATTGATGTGATCATATTAATGATTCATAATTGCTAGTAAAGGTGGATGAGGTGGAAACAATATAATACAAAATGTGAGGTTTTAATTTTATTTGACCTAGGTTCAATATAAAAACATAGGGACAATATGTATTATCTATTTACTTGTTCCACTCCACGTTAATGAGAGAACTTATTTTTGTGTTCTTTTATTTATTCACTTGTCAATCACATGTAGACTACATAATATCATTTACATTTTAGCTTACATTCTATGATTTCGCAGATTTTTGAAATACTTTTTATTTTTGTCTTAGGCATATTTAGATCAATCATTTCACAATGCTGATTGTAAGCGGCTTTTATCTGATTTAGCGGTCCAAATTTAGCATAGTTTGTATGATGACGATCCAACACGAACAAATTTCTATTGCGTAATTGTCGAGTAGGAGCATAAAAATTTAATTTTTTCTAATATATCACTTGAGTCAATACGTTGCGAAATGATGTCATTTACGAATGAAACCATAGCATATTCCCGACGCTCTTTCAAGGTTTTCATGTTGATAAGCATGCAACGTGCTTCATATGATGGAAGAGGGAACACCGTCCACCCTAACCTACGTAGTGCATATAATAAAAACTGCTTTTGGATTGACTCTATTCGTTCTTGATGTTTTTTCATATAAGGTGACGAAACAACACTGCAATATTCTAATATTGACCTTACATATGCAATATAAAGTGTTTTAATTGTATAAGGATCTTGAAAATGATAGCTGAAACGTTTTATAAAATTTAACATATTGCTTGCATTATGAACTATTGTGTTGTAATGATCCAAAAATGTTAAGTTAGAGTCTAAAATAATTCCGAAATCTCTTATTTTATCACATTTTTCAACATGTTGCTTACCTAATACAATTGCAACACTTGGTGTACTTTGTTTTCTGCTGTAAATTATGTGATAACATTTTTTAACATTTAGTTTTAATAGACTTTTACAACACCACTTATGAAAAACTTGTATTTCATTCTGAAAAAAATACATATCATCTGACTTCTAAAAATAGCTTTGAGATTTTTTAAAATTAATAAAATATCGTTAACATATAAAATGAAAAGAAGAGGACCTAAATGAGAGCCTTGGGGAACCCCCGATGTGACATGGATTGTATTTGATTTTTTCTCATTGAGTACGGATGTACGACTCAATCCATTTGAGGAGTCTCATAGCAATTCCAGTTTTTTCAAGCTTGAAAATCAACATAGGAATATCAATTCTATCAAACGCTTTGCTGAAGTCGGTGTAAAGAGCTCTTACGTGATTACCACTGTCCATTGCAGTTACTGAATAATTTACAAATTCTAATAGGTTTGCAGTAGTTGAATGGCCTTTAAAAAACCGTGCTGTGCAGTCGTAACTATATGCTTTATTTGACTAAACATATTTTTGTTAATAATTGATTCGAAAAGTTTAGGAATATACGAAATAATGGCAATGTCACGGTAATTTCTGATTTCTGATTTTTTACCTGATTTGTAGATGGGTACTTACCACCTCTTAATTGTCTGAAAACCATTTCCGGTGTCCAACTGGTTTGCGTTTTGCTTCCTCCAAGGTCACCGGGTGATTTATGTTATGCTGATCCGTGTTTAAAGTCGTTTTCTGCTGTTCATTGGCTGAGATCCTCAAATTTTTCGTCTTGGAGGGCGAAACCATGCCTTCGACATAAAGGTGCAACCCGAGGGCTTCTTTCTTCACACTTCATTGTACAATGTGTCTGAAGCGTTGCTTATACTAGCAAAAAATAACCGTACACGCAAATCTCACAATTTTCAGTGTAATATGGGACCAACCGCGAGCAATTTTAATTAATTTTACTTTTCACTTCATACGAATAAAAACCCTAAGCGAAACACTATCTATCAGACCTCAAGACTACACTTCCAAATTGCATGTTCACAAACCACCTGAATAAACTACTGTTTACCAACTTTGTAGAGGTCATCCGTTTTCACTACAAAACACTCCGACAGTGTGTTGGTGCCATCACAAGTCGCCAATCGTTGGTCGCGCAAAAAAAGGCAACATCAGCAGATAAGTGATCTTCCGGAAAGATTCAACAATGATTTTCATCCCGGATCGAGAACTTTTCCGAAAAATTTCAACGCCTTCCGCTGCATCGATATAACACTTCACTTTATCGCCGCTGCCAAACTTATTTAGTCCCGGTTGATACGTTTTTTCCGTAGTTAATCGGACCGTTCGCTAACACGCGCCATTTTCTTTCTCTATTCATCTCTACCTCTTTCGACGAAACTTACATCGAGGTGGACACAAAGCAATTCTTCACATTATCTCGGATCTCCATTCCATAAAAGCCACCAAACAATATGCAACCGAAACAATAGATATCGCGCTACGATCGCAACTGTTTGCAACTAAACAATTAATAACCCAAACAATATATAACGCACTATGCCCTATAACAAAACTGGTTAACTCCATACACTGTGACGCACTTTTCCCACAAAAACTATTCGTTTTCAGTGAAATATGACGCGATTTCTGCCGATTTTCCTCCATAATTAACTTTTTCTGAACTTTTCAAACCCACTACATTGGGCCCATCAACTCGGATTGGGAGGAATATTCGTCTTCAAACTCAGATATCTCGTTCGGCCACCTATCAGCATTCATTCAGGAAAGAGTTAGCGTCTTATAAACTCTTCAGGTTACAGCCGTAAATAGCTGTCGAAAGCTGTAAAGTTTAACCAGCAGAACAAAAAGCCTTCTCAGCTTCTAGTCACGGAACTATAAAAACACTCTCTACTCGGATATTTATAGCTTGCTTCGATCATCTTCCACTTTTAAAGTGCTCCTCATTCGCAAAATTCGATGTCGTCTGAATGTGAAGATGTAAACCTCTAGCCGTAGAATCAGGTAAAACCCACCATCATTTTCAACACCTAAAAGTTAAACTGAGTAGTCGGCACATCTATTTCTTTCCGGTTAACATTAAAATTTCATTGCCCAGTGAACAAGCGAACGGTACAGTTCGTTCGGTCCGCTTTCCGTTGTTTTGGAAGCTTTTCACTAGTTGATTTAATTCTTCAGTTTAATATTTTTTCGCGATCGCGAGTGAAATCGAGTCCTGGTAAGGTTAAGAAGAAAAGGTTGTGTGATAAACAGTGCAGCAACGTAATTAATTGCAATTAGCAATATTACGACGATCGAAAAGCCATATTGCTCCGCATCTATACGGCACGCACACCAGCAGTCCATCGTGTGTAGCGTGCATTAGTTCATCTGATAACCACCACCGACCAGTATCACCAGTGTCATTATCATCATCGTTCATCCCCACGCCTAGCCGGTGCACGCGGCCACTCATCGTAGCTCGGCAGCAGCAGCACGTTCGTCGCCCGGCTGCAGTAGATCCGTTATACATATAAGATAAGTTTTTGTTTCCTCTCTTCTGAATACAAGAAGCGTTATTTTTATAGTGTGTGTGAGTGTATGGGAGTGATTGAGAGTGTTTGAGAGTGTTTGAGTGTGTGCTTAGCTTTAATTTTTTTTCTGTGTTTAGTTATATATAGATTCAGTGGTTGAGCGTCATAAGCTCCCCACGAACGAGCCATGGATGATTTATCGCAAGATGAATCATCTATGGCGCAAAATGATGGGGTAGCTCATACAGTTACCCGATCACGTGCATATCCAGACAGTTCAACTGGTCCTTGGGTTGTCTATTTTCAGCCCAAATCGAAACCTCTGAATGTCTATCAAATTTCGAACGATCTGACCAAACGATTCTCGGCCGTGACCGAGATAATTAAAGTCAGGCCGAATAAACTTCGGGTCGTTGTGTCCAACCTCAAGCAAGCTAATGAGATTGCTGTCTCCCAGCTCTTTACTCTAGAATATAGAGTGTATATCCCAGCTCGGGGTATTGAAATTGAAGGTGTGGTCACCGAAACTAGTCTAACCCCTGAGATCCTGCTGAAGCGGGGGTTGGTCGATTTAAGAACCCCTGCTTCCCCCAGTTCAGATACTGGATGTGCGCCAACTAGGCTCAGTATCGACCAATAAGGGCGAAAAAAGTTCACACCATCAGACTCGTTTCGCGTGACCTTCTCTGGCTCAGCCCTCCTCAATACGTCGAGTTGGGAAAACTTCGGCTACCTGTGCGATTGTTTGTACCTCGGGTCATGATCTGCCAGAAATGCCAGCAGATGGGACATACGACCTCCCATTGCGGCAATAAAGCACGCTGCTCCAACTGCGGGGAGAAGCATGAGGATGGCGCGTGCGCAGACAGCACACCTAAATGCGCTTTTGTAAAGGAACTCCTCCTCATGCTCTCTCATCGTGCCCGGCGTACAAACAACGCGGGGAAAAATTAGAACGCTCGCTGAAACAGCGTTCAAGGCAATCTTTTGCTGAAATGGTGAAAAAGCCTCACCATCACCCGATGCCAATACAAATCCCTTTGCTCCTCTGTCAGATGACGAGTCTGACTTTGATTCGGCTGAAGAGGGAACATCGTTCACCTTTCCGGAAGGTGCTTCAAGGAAGCGAAGACGCGTCCGCCCACGGAAAGTTGCTGAAAAGAAGCCCGAGACCAGCTTGCCCAATTCAAGGAAAGGTGGAAAAAAGGAAAATCCTAATCCACCTGGTTTTCGTAGTAGTAACTACACCCAGGACTTTCCATCTCTCCCGGGGACATCCAAAACCCCTGAAGCCCCAATTTTAAGAACAAAAGCCCCTCCTCTAGTGGGCTGTTCTTATTTGATGACATTGCCGAAGGTATCTTTAAGTACCTCGAAATTTCTGACCCTCTCAAAAGCATTGTTATGGCAATGCTTCCCACTGTGAAAACTTTTTGCAGAAATTAACATTAAAGTGGCCCATCCTTGCAGCTATCATTTCCTTCGATGGATAATTTTCCAAATGAGGTCGGGGATTTGATCACTGTTCTACAGTGGAATTGTCAGAAGTTTGATTCCTAAATTGGAATCTTTTAAATTTTAGCTCACACTACCGGTTGTGATGCATTCGCTCTTTGTGAAACATGGCTCTCTTCCGAAATCAATCTTCCGATTCATGATTTCAATATAATTCGTCTTGATCGTGAGGATTCACGTGGAGGAGGAGTACTTTTAGGGATCAAAAGTGCTACTCCTTCTATAGAGTGAATTTTCCTCCTATTCCAGGTATTGAAGTTGTCGCATGTCAGGCTGTTATTAAAAATAAAAGCCTTTGCATTGCTTCCATTTATATTCCTCCAAGAGCCTCCATTAACCGAAAACAACTCTCAGATGTTTGTTCGGTTCTTCCTGCTCCGCGGTTGGTCATGGGAGATTTTAACTCTCACGGTACAGGCTGGGGAGAACTGTACGATGACAACCGGTCTTCCCTGATATATGACCTCTGTGACAACTTCAATATGACAGTTCTTAACAATGGAGAAGTAACACGTTTGGCTGGTACATCCTCAGTTGGCAGTAGATTAGACCTCACACTTTGTTCGAATTAATTATCGTTGGATTGCACATGGAATGTGATTCAAGATCCCCACGGTAGTGATCACTTGCCCATAAAAATTTCGGTTGCCACCGGGTTCAATCCGTCGAAATCTGTTAACGTCACGTATGATCTTACCCGTCACATCGATTGGACAAAGTTTAGGACAGCAGTAGATGAAGCCGTAACGACGGTAGAAAGGCTTTCACCGCTGGAAGAGTATAACTTCCTCTCCAACCTGATCTTAGACAGCGCGCTTCAAGCTCAAACTCGACCAGTTCCAGGGACGTCATCTCGCAGGAAACCTCCTTCTCCATGGTGGGATCAGCAATGCACCGAGGTTTACCGTAAAAAGTCCGACGCGTTTAAAGTTTTCCGTAGACGTGGAACACCTGAGCACTTCGAAGTATACACGGCTCTCGAACGCGAACTTAAGAGCCTCATCAAGGCCAAGAAACGCGGTTACTGGCGAACATTCGTGAACGGGCTATCGCGCGAAACGTCGATGAGTACTCTTTGGAACACGGCGCGAAGGTTGCGTAACCGAACTACGAACAACGAGAGCGAAGAGTACTCGGACCAATGGATCCTCAAATTCGCGCGAAAAGTTTGTCCAGATTCTGTGCCGGCACGGATGATTCCTCGCGAAAACACGAATTCGATAGATGAGATTATCCAACCCTTTTCAATGGTAGAGTTCTCTCTCGCACTCCTTTCGTGTGGCAATACGGCTCCAGGAGCTGACAGGATCAAGTTCAACTTGCTTAAGAACCTCCCAGACGTCGCGAAGAGGCGCATGTTGCACTTGTTTAATCAGTTTCTGGAACTCAACATTGTACCGGATGATTGGAGACGGGTGAGAGTTATTGCCATTCAAAACCTGGTAAGCCCGCGTCCGACCACAACTCCTATCGACCCATCGCGATGTTATACTGTATTCGAAAGTTGTTGGAGAAAATGATCCTCTTCCGTCTGGACAAATGGGTTGAGACGAACAACCTGCTTTCAGATACTCAATATGGTTTCCGTAGGGGTAAGGGAACGAACGACTGTCTCGCGTTGCTTTCACGGATATTCAGTTAGCTTTTGCTAAAAAAGAGCAAATGGCTTCTGTATTCTTGGACATAAAGGGGCTTTTGATTCAGTATCTGTTGAAGTTCTTTCAGATAAACTCCACGCTTGTGGCTTTTCACCATTAATGAATAATTTTTGTACAATTTGCTGTCAGAGAAACATATGAGCTTTTCTCATGGAACCTCTACAGCTTCACGATTTAGCTACATGGGTCTCACCCAGGGATCATGTTCAAGCCCTATTTTGTATAATTTTTATGTCAAAGACATTGACGGTTGTCTAGGTGGCAACTGTACGTTGAGACAACTTGCAGATGACGGCGTAGTGTCTGTCACGGGACCCAATGGGGTCGATCTGCAAGGACCCTTACAGGATACCTTGGACAATTTGTCTACTTGGGCTCTAGAGCTAGGTATCGAATTCTCTACGGAGAAAACTGAGTTGGTAGTTTTTTCAAGGAAGCATAACCCAGCACAACCGAAGCTTCAAATTTGGGGTAAGCCGATAACTCATTCTATGTCATTTAAATATCTTGGGGTCTGGTTCGATTCAAAGTGCACCTGGAGATCCCATATTGAGTATGTGAAGCGAAAGTGCCAGCCAAGGATCAATTTTCTCTGCACAATTACCGGAACCTGGTGGGGAGCTCATCCACAAGATCTTCTAACGTTGTACCGGACAACGATTTTTGTCGATTATGGAATACGGTAGTTTTTGTTTTCAGTCAGCGGCTCGGTCGCACTTCATTAAACTGGAAACGTATTCAGTATCGGTGTCTTCGTATCGCGTTAGGTTGCATGCACTCGACTCACACCATGAGTCTTGAAGTGCTGGCTGGCATGTTGCCACTCTCGGATCGGTTTACAGAATTATCTCTCCGGCTCCTCACCAGGTGTGAAGTTATGAACCCCAGGTGATCGAAAATTTTGAGAAGCTCCTTGAGTTGAACCCTCAAACCCGCTTCATGACCTTGTACCATTTGTACATAACACAGGATGTCAGCCCTTCGCCGAACATTTCCAATCGTGTTTGCTTCTCCGATTTCGACAATTCGGTTCATTTTGATTTATCCATGAAGCAGGAGCTTGTGGAATCCCAGAGCATCATCGTCCTATGATTGCTCCGGTGATATTTGCTGCAAAGTTTGGCCAAGTTGATTCCACTAAATCGTTCTTCACTGACGGATCATTGATAGAGGAGTCAGCAGGCTTTGGTATATTTAATGAAATTTATAGCGCCAACCGTAAACTTCAAGCCCCTTGTTCCGTGTATGTCGCTGAATTAGCGGCAATACATTTTACGCTAGAAATTGTTGCCTCATTACCACCGGATCAGTACTTCATTTTCACGGATAGTCTCAGTTCTATAGAGGCTATTCGCTCCTTGAGGCCGGTAAGCACTCCTCGTATTTTCTCATGAAAATACAGGAGCTTCTAAGTGCTTTATCTTCGCGTTATTTTATCATCACCTTTGTATGGGTCCCATCTCATTGTTCAATTCCGGGCAATGAGAAAGCGGACTCGCTTGCAAAGGTGGGCGCTATGGAAGGCGATATTTGTGATCGACAAATCGCCTTCAACGAATTTTTTCCTATTTTTCGTCAACAGTCACTCGTCAGCTGGCAGTATAAATGGAGTAAAGGAGATTTGGGGCGATGGCAACATTCTATCATCCCAAAGGTGTCGAAGAAATCTTGGTTTAGGGGGGATGGATGTGGGTCGAGACTTCATTCGTGTCATGTCTCGCCTCATGTCCAATCATTATTCTTTGAACGCTCATTTATACCGGGTTGGGCTGAGCGACAGCAATCTCTGTGAATGTGGACAAGGCTATCAGGACGCAGATCACGTTATTTGGTCTTGTTCTGAGCATCGTGAGGTCAGATCGGGGCTTTATGATTCCCTTCGGGCTCGAGGTAGACAACCCAATGTGCCAATTCGAGATATTTTGGCTGTACGTGATTTGGAGTACATGAAACTCATTTATGTGTTTTTGACTAACATTAGCATTAGATTGTAGTTAGTTTAACATGTAATGTTTAGTATAAGTTTTTTTTCTGTGTTCGTGTGTTTTTTTTTTCTCTTTCAAAAATGTTCGAATAAAAAGAAAACCAAAAGTTGTGTAGTTATAAATGTTTCAATAATTTAGAATTTAAATTTAATGTGTTATGTAAACCATACTTTAAATTCCCACCCTCTTTCCCATCCGTAATTTGTAATTCCTATTAACCTCGAGACGGCCGCGAGTAATCGGCTCTATCCTCCTAACTTTAGTTTTAAGATAAATGATGTATAAAAGTATGAAAATTTGGCTCTGTAAAGTTTATTCGATTGAGCCTGTACAAATAAATGATTATTAAAAAAAAACATTAAAATTAAGGAACCATAGATTGCTATATAAAGCTGAACTGTCATCACATTCCTTTCTACTTTGTGGTACCGAGTCAACATCATCATCATCATCATCATCAATCATCAACTAAATCAAATCAGACTGAATAAGTACAAGTTCGTAATTTTAAATAAATTGATTAGTGATTATAAGTTTTTACTTGAATTTTTACTTGAATAACTTGTTAAAGCTTTGTGAGTGGTTACACGTGATAGAAAAGGGCCTTAAACAATAGCACAAATTTATCAGGTGAATTACAGCACAGAATAACTGAGTGAATCGAACATTGGTCCTACAATTTCGTGGCAAAATCCGGAAAGAAACTGATCAATATCCTTTCCGGGTTTCGCCACGATTTTGATCTAATTGGTCCTTTGCTTCAGGTTCGCCCAGGAATTTTCATTTGGGTGCAGCTGGGGTGCGTGGCAGGGTTGGCTGGGCTTTTCAAACGTTCCACCTCCTCCATTGACCGCTTCGCGTAATGTGCCGAAGCCATATTCGGCCAGAATGAAAGACGCAACTTCCGGTGAGCACTTCGTGCTGTTCACTTTCCCGTTTACCACAAGTCCCGAAGACAATTAAACTGGCTGTGATATCCCCTTCTCACTGGTTGTCAGACACAAGTGGACCTTCTTCGAGAATTTTGTGTGGGGAAATCGTAGGACGACCGAAATCCGGCTTTTCTCAATTGGCTTGTTGCGCTCGACAAAAAGAGTTGGATGCTCTTACTTTTCTCCAGGAACGCCAGGATTTTGAATATGACCATTTGCCTGTATCCGGACGACACAAAGTGCGGGACGATGATGGAAGGTTCCGCTCTCGGGTGAAGACGGCGTTTATAACAAACCATCGGAAGTAGTTGCTTGACTGTTTTTGTTATGGCTGCCGAACTATAAATGGTGCAATACATTAGCAAGAGTATCCTTTAAAGTATCTTTTGCCATCCCCAAAGAATCATAAGGAGTTTATTTTGGCCTGATCCTGCCTCATGCCACTGTGTTAGGATCATGTTAAAATTATATGAGGCCGAAAAATACCTTTTTGTACCTTCCCGGATTGCAAATTTTTGGGCTTTTATGAAGACAGCACTCCGTAAGAAACCCAAAATATTTTAGTTTGGAGAAGAAAGTTTGGATGAAATGGTCAAACAGATAGGAAAAGCTGTTGTACAAAACGCAACGGACAGAATCAAATGCCAGCATTTGGAAACGGAAAAGAAGTCGAGTGAAATATGTAACACAAATTTAAGCATGTTGATTGATATTTTTTTTCTAAAGCCAAAATAATAGCAGCAAACAAAATTTATTCATAATTCAACAAAACCGATCGTTTTTTTCACGATAATAAAGTTATATCTACATTGGAAATAGTTGATGAATCTTATGCCAATGCTTCTTTCTATAAAATTCTCCAACATTCTGTGGTACGATCTTAGTTCTCTATTGTTTCAAAAGACTGCAGTACGAAGCCAAATTATATTGAACATTTTTGTGTGTGTTATTTTTCTCGAGTATACCCGTTTTGATCCCTTCAAGTTCCACTATAAAAATCGACTATAAAACTATTTGATCATTTGGTGACTTCCTTCTATGCCAATTTGCCGTATAATGCATTTACTGAATGTAAAATATTTCTAAAATTATTTTCAACTGGCCATAATAAGATTACAAGACTGAGTCCTAAAACAGCATTTAAAGAAGCATTTTACGAGTGCATAAAGTCGTAATAAAAGCTTTGATAGGCGCGAAAGGAATTTGTGAAAACAAGGTTTTAAGAACGTTGTAAACAAGCTGTGTAGATGCTTATAAACCTGACTGAAAAATGAAACCTATTGACACCTTCTGGCACCATTATAAAACCAAATTGATTTCTAGTGGCTTTCATAAAACTTCAATAAAACTTAGTAAACCAGGTGGTTTTGGCAATGTTCTTTGAGATTATTTCTGCTTGGAGGTTTGCATTGACGGCAATAAACACACCACCCCCAGATTTTTCGTCTGAAATTATTAAATCACGGTCACTTCCAAATACATTAAATTTCCTACCGAAAACTTTCATCAGACCAACTTTTTTCAGTTTCTATTACGATATCGTAAAGACAACCATTAATTTTATTTCGAACTTCGTAAATTTTAGGAATGAGGAATCACCCCATGTGAAACAGCTTCCTAAAATGAGCGCGTCAAATCTATGA
>JASCZW010011759.1:0-30873 GCA_034211315.2 Aedes japonicus
AGTCCTGGACTGATAAGCGGTGGAGGGTGGATGAGTGGCTGCACCCATGGTGACCGCTTGGTGGTTCGATATTGTATCGTCCGCACATACGGCAGCGTGCGGAAGGAGGAGACATCCACTCCATTCGCCCGCAGATGGAGGGACGTCCTACTTTGATGTAGAGACTTTTAAAGAGGCGCTTGAGAGGGAACGGGAGTTTACGCGAAACCCAGAGAAACCTTGGCGGTGAACGACCTCGTTATGACCTTACTTACACGAACGTGCGATGCGACCACATGCCGAGTCAGACCGAGGATCACGCAAGACGGAGGGTGCAGATGGCGTGGTCAGACGCCGAGAGAATCGAGCGTAGAGGGCGCGAGTCACCGTGTAGGCCACACTAAAGAGGGAGATAAAGTCCAGCAAGCGAACCTGCTTCGAGGGTCTGTGTCAGAGGGCCAATGTGAACCCGTGGGGTGACGCCAATGAGTAATAGCAAACCAGAGGATCGGCGGCTCCAACCGAGCGTTCATCAGAGCTGCTACAGGCAATCGTTGGGGGACTCTTTCCGAGCCACGACCCGAGTCCATGGCCTCCCGCCGCCGTAGATTTGTCCCATGACCACCGTTCCAGTATCCCATACCTTAACGCTGTCATAGCGACGAAAGGGTGGACGGCTCCGCCGAACACCGCGTAACCACGTGGGCATTGATAATGGCACAACGGGGGCCGGCGACGAGGTGACGGTGACGAATGATGAACTCATTGCGATAGCAAAGTCGCTAAAGGTGAACAAAGCGCCGGGACCTGATGGTATCCCGAACCTGGCCATCAAGACGGCTATCTTGCTGGATCCCGAAATATTCAGGGTGGTGATGCAAAAGTGTCTGGACGAAGGCGTCTTCCCGGACGCCTGGAAAATTCAGAACGCTTGTGTTGCTACCAAAGACAGGGAAGCCACCAGGAGATCCATCGGCATATAGACCTATATGTCTGTTGGATACAGCGGAGTAAGGTGCTCGAGAGGGTAATCCTCAACAGACTGACAACGTACACGGAAGGTACAGGCGGTCTGTCAAATAATCAGTTTGGTTTCCGCAAAGGGAAGTCGACGGTGGATGCCATCCTGTCCGTCACCAAGACGGCTGAGGTGGCAATCCAGCGCAAGAGGCGAGGAGTACGCTACTGTGCAGTGGTCACCCTTGACATGAGAAACGCCTTCAATAGCGCCAGTTGGGTGGCTATCACCGACTCGCTCCAGCGCCTACAGGCTCCTGGGTACCTGTACAAGATTCTCGGAAGCTACGTCCAGGATCACGTACTGGTAAACAATACAGAGGCAGGCCAGAAACGTGTACAGATCACCGCAGGCGTCCCACAAGGTTCGGTCCTTTGTCCGGTGCTATGAAACACGATGTACGACGAGGTACTGTGGCTTGAGCTCTCGAGCGGGGTAAAGATTGTCGGGTTCGCAGACGACATCACCCTTGAGATATGTGGTGAATCCATCGAAGAGGTCGAGTTAACGGCCTCACACTCCATTGGCATTGTGGAGAGATGGATGAGCTCCAGGCAATTGGAGCTAGCCCACCAGAAGACTGAGGTCACGGTGGTGAATAATAGGAAATCGGAGCAACATGCGACGATCAGTGCAGGTAACTGCACAATAGAATCGAAGAGGTTCTTGAGGTATCTTGGGGTCATGATCGACGATAAGCTGTCCTTTGTCAGTCACGTCGATTACGCTTGCAAGAAAGCCTCAATGGCTATATCGGCATTATCCCGCATGATGTCGAATAGCTCGGCGCTGCAAGGGAGTAAGCGTAAACTCCTGGCCAGCGTCGCCCTGTCCATACTTAGGTACGGTAGGCCGGCATGGATCACCGCCTTGAGTACCAAGAGCTACGCAAGTAAGCTAGAGAGTACGCACGGGCTGTATGTGCCTAAGAATGGTCATAAAAGGACGTAGAGTGCTTCGAACAACGTAGAACACGAGGTATTCGGAAGACCACTAGAGCCGCATCCATGGTTAAGTGGCAAAGGGAATAGAATAACTCCACCAAAGGTCGGTGGACTCACCGACTAATCCCGGAATTAACCGGGTGGGTCGGTAGGCGACACGGGAAGGTGAACTTCCACTTAACGCAGATATTGTCTGGCCACGGCTGTTTTAGACAATACCTGCATAAATATGGGCATGCACAGTCCTCCGCATGCAGCGAGTGCGCGGGAGTTGAGGAAACTGCGGAACATGTGTTCTTCGCATGTCCTCGCTTCGACGGCGCGAGATCAGGCATGTTTGCCGTAAGCGGTCATGACACAACTCCGGACAATTTGGTCCCGAGGATGTGCCAGGACCGGGACGTCTGGGACGTGGTTTGCGTAACAGCCTCCCAGATCGTCCTCGATCTCCAACAAAAATTGCGAAACGATCAAAGGCAGGTTGCAGGAACCACCTAACTACTAAAGCCCTAAGTAGTTAGACATAGTGGGTGCTGAACAAGCACAAGAGCCCCCTCCCCGAAGTAATACCGAAAGGTGGTTCCGGGGAGGGCAGGGGCTTAAGGCACGGGTGGGTTTTTAGTGGGTCGAGGAGTTGGCACCCTCATCCCCACATCCTGGTTGCAGATTTTCCATCCCGCCAAAAAAAAAACCATCTACCATAGCTGTGGCATGACACGTGAGTTGGGAACAGCTTCTATAGCGATGGGAAAATATGCAAAAGTGCGTGATCGGATGGTGGCCGATCAACGAAAGACTGTATATGTAGGTTTGGGATCAAGGATCGGTTCTCAACTTCAGCATTATCAACGTGAATAGCTCGTACTTCTGAAGCACTGATGACGATAGACGATAATGATGCTTTAAATACGCCAGCTAAAACGTGAATACGACCTCAGTGCATGACCCCATGACGTAAAAATAATGATAGAAGAGCGGGAGCAGGAGATAAGACCAACTATTGCAAGGTTCAGAGGGCAACGGTTCAAGACTTACTTAATTCACCGCCTCCAAGAATATAGCCACTCATAGCAGTAACTTCCTTCACAGTCTCCCATATAGGTGTTTGGATGGATGAATGCCTCTTCTTCGAGATAATCGGAAATAGTACCAATCATGGTACTAACGACGACTCGGGCCACTATTTGGTGATGGTAAAACTGCGATCAAAGCCGTCCTTAACATCGTATACTACCATCGTCCGACACGGTAAGGCAAGAACGAATGAAGCTATCAGAAGTCACAGCCTACGAATGAAACAACCGGATGTCACTACAGCCTACGCTCAGAGTATAAATGCAGCGTTGCCAGATAAGGGGTGTGCTCGGCGGAGCCTCTTTAGAACTACTGGAAAAATATCAAAGCAGTGTGCTGCAACGCAGCCGAGAACGTCTTCGGGAATGTTGAACAGAGCCTATGGAACGATTGGTTCAAGGAGGTGTGTAGGTGTGTAGCACGTGCAACGTTATAGTCAGAAATGGCAACAGCAGATCCACCTACGTCCAGCTGAAAAAAACGCCTTCTGGAAGAAGCGGAGTATGAGAATTGGAGCAGCTGCACCAAAGCTCAAGAAACTACGGAAGCTCTATCAGAAGCTCAACACATCTCGCAAAGGTTTCGTGCCACGAGCTGAAATCTTTACGGATAAGGATGGTTATTGATAGTTAGAAGCAGATCTACGGCAAAGACATGAATGGTGCAGAGAACGAAATGATTACGTCAGCACGGTTCACGATGGGATCGATACAGTTCTTACGCTGGGAGCAGTTAAGGTCACTATCCAAAAACTCATTGCACGGCAAGTCCTCCAAAAATGCCATGAATACCAGGTCTTGAGTATTCGCCTTATTACTTGTTCAACGATTTTTCCTGTTAACAAACCAAATTTCATTTTAAGAAATTAAAAACTTTACAACACTTCTGCTCCCTGCCGCACCGCCCTAGGTCAACTTTGGTTATACTTGAAAAAAAAAGCTTGTAGACATATTCTTAAGTTCCTTGGTCGCCTTGTCGATCGAACCATCCGTCGGAATTATTTGAATATACTCTCATCTTCAAATTGGCCCAGAAATTCTCAATCAGGTTGAGCTGGGGCACGTTGGGAGGGTTGGCATGCTTGGGCATCACCGGAATCCCAGTCAATATAGAATCGCATACTAGGCTGTCTGAAAAGTCCCTTTAAGTTCCTACAGATGGCGTTGGTGATCGCCAATGTGAAACATTTTCTGTAACCACTCCTTGAATGACGGCTGTCAAAATTTCAGCTATTTCAACAGTGAGAAGAGACCGATCAGCAAGTTTTTTTTTAAATATAAAAATCCGAGTTTCGAGTTTTGATAGAATATTATTCTCTACGCAAGAAAACGGCTGTCGAAACCAAAGCCAAGCTGGATAAGTATTTTCCAGACTCTGCTCCGTCGATTCAAACGAATCATAAGTGGTTTGCGGATTTGCGTTGTGGCCGTACGAGCAGCCTCTATTTGTTCCCAAACGTGAAGAGATGGCTCACCGGTGAGCGATTTAACTCAAATGGTGAGATCATAACTGAAACCGATGGCTATTTTGAAGGACTTCCGAAGGAGTACTATTCGGATGGGATAAAAAAAAATTAGAAAAACGCTGGACTCGCTATTGTTTCGACCTAAAAGGAGAGTTTATTGAGAAATAAAACCGAATTTGGCAAAAAAAAGTTTTCTTGTTTGACGTTAAAGGGACTTTTAAGGCAATCTAGTATAATAACGCATATGACTACAATGTGGAGGCGATATACGTTCATTCGTTAATTTAACTCCACGTTGAATGTTCGCATATCACCTCCACGTTATACTCATATCCGTTATTAAATGCGAACTTGTGTTTACTAGGATGCTCAACTGCTCCATTTCCTTCAGCGCCCACTTTGAGTGGTCGAGTAAGTCGACGCTAGATCCAGTCAAAACACCCGGTTAAGTGATGATTTTGTTTCTCAGTGACAGACCAGTGGATGTCAGGTTTGTTTGTTGCTGGATGTGTTATGTTATGTTACGTTAATCACATGCATACGTTCAAAACTAGAGTGGGGATGGCCCGAGCAAAGGATTATACCAAGTTGATAACAAGTTCTATTACCAGGTTATCATTTTTTTATCACTGAATATGATATCATTCAGGCTGAATAAACAGCCAAAATAACAGAATGAATAACAAAAAAATACTCGTTGAATAACATAATAATAACTTATTTTGTTATCACTGCGAACAACTTGATAATAAATCCTGTATTGTAAGCAAAATTATTGAAATAGTATCAAATTATGTTAACAATTTGCAATTAAATTCTCGTGCTAATAACTGAAAAAAAAAATTTTGATTAGAAGCAAAATTTCTTGTTCAAATACGCTGGAAACATTGATAGTTTTACAATTCAACTTATAACGTTCATAAAAAATAGTGTGTTCTAAATGATAACATATGATAACAAAATTTGCCAATGGTGCTAACTAAATTTGTTATACGATAACAGCGGAAATCAAAACGATAACTGGGGTAACAGAACTTGTTACTTACATGATATCAACTTGTTATTTTCCTTTGCTAGGGGGGGGGGGGGGGGTCTGCATTGTGTCAGACAAAGTTAAGGCTGGATGAGGGATCGGGCTTGAGGACACGATGTTCTTAACATATTTTTGTATTCCACTGAAATAAACCACCCACACTTGTGAGTGGCCCCAACAGCATCCCTACTGTGGTTTCAATCGGTCCTCAAACTCGATGTTCTTAACGTTTTCTTGTATTCCATTGAAATAAACCACCCACACTTGTGAGTGGCTCCAACAGCATCTCTACTGTTGGTTTAAATCGGTCCTCAAACTCGGTGTTTTAACATTCTTTTGTATTCTGCTGAGATAAACCACCCACACTTGTAAGTGGCCCCATTAGAATTCCTACTGTTGGTTTATATCGGTCCTCAAACTCGGTGTGTCTTTAACGCGGGCTTTTTGTATTCCACTGGAAATAAACCACCCACACTTGTGAGTGGCCACAGCTTAGCATCCCTACTGTTGGTTTATATCGGTCCCCTATCCGACTCATGTTCTTAACGTATTCTTGTATTCCATTGAAATAAACCACCCACACTTGTGAGTGGCTCCAACAACATCTCTACTGTTGGTTTAAATCGGTCCTCAAATTCAGTGTTTTAACATACTTTTGTATTCTGCAGAGATAAACCACCCACACTTGTGAGTGGCCCAACAGCATTATTACTGTTGGTTTAAATTAGTCCTCAAACTCGGTGTTTTAACATTCTTTTGTATTCTGCTGAGATAAACCACCCACACTTGTGAGTGGCCCCAACAGCATCCCTACTGTTGGTTCAAATCGGTCCTCAAACTCGGTGTTCTTAATATACGTTTGTATTCTGCTGAGATAAACCACCCACACTTGTTAGTGGCCCAACAGCATCATTACTGTTGGTTTAAATCGGTGCCAAAATTTGAATAGCATTAATGTGCGTCTCTATACAGAGAATAAATCGGGAGCATAGTTAAATAGTGGAATACTTGTAACTATAAATTAGAAGAAAAATTAGTAATCTCCATTTAATTCCAACTACCTTTGCTTATCTTCGACAGATACGCGTATTTCGTCTACAATGTGTAGACTTCTTCAGTGTCTCGTACTAATAACTCGACAGTCGAACACTGAAGAAGTCTGCACATTGTAGACGAACTACGCGTATCTGTCGAAGATAAGCAAAGGTAGTTGGAATTAAATGGAGATTACTAATTTTTCTTCTAATTTATAGTTGATAGTTAAATATCTTATTCGCTGCCGACGTCAGTTGAATTCAGCACACCGTTTACCAAAACGGATCCGGCTGCAAACCCAAGAATTTCATCCAACATCCCAGTGATTTCTCGTGAAAGTGCAGAGGTGTTCTCGGCTTCCAACAAAGCAAGTATCACGTCAACATATTCCTACCCATTCCCTTCTTGACCTGCATTCGAGCGAGGCCGGCGCCGGTATTGCCAAGCATCATCTTTTGGTTCTTTGTGTAATAACAGCTGATTTGGCAATAACGGAGTAGCAACCTCGGGCGGTCAATCATGCTCATGCTCATGCTAGATCCAGTCAAAACACCCGGTGGCAGGGTAACGTTTGCAAAATGGACAAAAATTGCCGATTTTTCTTGGGTTTACCTTCACTCGCACTGACGAAACTACCCATGCAGCATCAACCATTAACCACATCACAGCATGCGCTTGGACGGGAGGTCGGTTCAACCGGCCAATCAGTGAAAAAGTATCTGGCGAACATGAACATACATTTCAAAAAGCGGAAGTCGCGTCCACTGGTTTCGGAGCTGCAGGCAATGACGCAGCGGCAGCGGCTGAATAAGATGGTCAACTTGATTTTTCCGGCGAATCGTGACGTGGCAGTGGTGATAGACGACAAGACCTATCTCACCCTGGATGGCAACAACTGGCAGGGCACTTCGTATTTTACTTCCACCACGAAGGAAGTGAGCTCCGAGGTGAAGTTCATGTTCATGTTCAAGTTCCCCAAGAAGGTGCTGCTGTGGCTGATAATCAGCAAGAAGAGGATATCAAAGCCGCTCTTCTTTTGCTCCGGACTGGCCGTGAACGGGGAAATTTATAGTAGATTAGATTAGATTAGATTAGATATCTTTATTATTGAGCTTTTCAGCCTCGGCTGGTTCAGCTCATTAAAATAAATAAATTGGGTCCTGAAGGGACTTATCTACAGATTGGTTTCTATACAGAGTTTGAAAAAAAAAAAATTTAGTTGCTGGCTAGTGAAGAATGTCGTTTACACTGAAGTTATCTAGTATCTAGTTGCTCGTGGTACAAGATTTCATCTGGTAGCGAGGGCTTTGATGATTCCGTTGCGATGGCAGGCTTCAAAGGCGAGCCCAGCACAGGTACACTCACTATCCCTGGTCGTTAGTTGGGTGTTGGTTGAGTGTGAATATCTAGTTAATCTCATGCCAGAGAACATCGGGTGTCCGGTTCTAGGAAGGTTATATCCTGTCGTAAAGTTGAGCGTCTTTTAGAAAGCAAATCAGGGCTGCTATGGAAGAAGGTTCATCACGCAATGCATCTCTGATGCTGCAACCAATATCGTAGAGCTTGCGTGGACCCTCGTAATGCGGACAGTGGCAGGTAAAATGTTCTACCGTGTGATGCATTACACACGGGACAGTTTTTATGAAAGAGACCAACTCCGCTTAGATTGTGCGATGCGTTTGTGTGTCCTGATCGAAGACGTGAAATAACCTTCTGTGATCTATGTTCATGGGGATCCTCCCATCGATGCGTAACACCTTTGATTTTGCGGATGAATGGTTCCCTAGAGGCCATCCATTCCTGGTTCCAGGCCTCCCAAAGGGTGTTATTGATCCATTTTTTTAAATCACATCCGGGTACTAAGCGTGTATATAGGTTACCTTGTCTACCAACTGCAGCCAGGCGGTCGGCTTCAATGTTTCCTGGGATCCCACAGTGTCCGGGGATCCATGCGATGGTCGTTCCGGGAGGGGCGAGTCGAAGAGTTGCCTGGATCCATGGATGGGATGGAGTTTCTGATCTGAGGGCCGCAACCACACTAGCAGAGTCAGTGAAGATTACCAGCGGTTGATTCGAAGGAAGAGAACAGGCGATTAGAATGGCAGCTGCTTCGGCGGAGAAAATAGAGCACTGGGAAGGAAGGCGATAATAGTGGCAGAGTCCTAGCCCAGAGATGCCAATTCCTACTTTGTCTTGCCCGACTGAACCGTCAGTATAACGGATGCAGTGTCTGCTGTATCTTCGAATGATGTGTTCCTTGAATACATTTGAGACCGCAATAGGATTAGAGCCTGCCCTGAAAGCTTTTTGGAACGTATTGTCGAATCGGACATTTGACCGGTTCCAACTCCTGGCTCCAGACCAGTGGATCCTAGCCACTCGGGGGAGCTTCTGGTTGGCGAATCTAGAGAGGAGTTGGTTCGTCTCTCCAAGGAGCACCACTTCTCTATCAGAACCGACTGTCTTCTCAAGGAACCCAATGGTTCGTTTGCAAATGGTGGCGGTGACGTAATGATGGAAAGGAAGGACGCCTGCCTCAATGCCTTCGGCAACGGCAGGAGTCGATGGAAGGAGTCCTGAAGTTAATCGGATGGCGGAATGATATGTAGGGCTAAGTTTTTCCACCAAAGTTGCTCAAGCTAAAGAGGTTAGTTCGATGCCGTACGTGAGACGAGAATTTATAATAGCGGAAGCGACGCGAAATCTCGTGGTCCGATTACAGTCCCGGTGGCGTCCAGCGATAGTACGTAGGAGATTTAGTCGAGTGCGGCAGCTAGATTTTACCGCATCGAAGTGTGGGCGGAACGATAGGGAACGGTCGATCCGTACCCCGATGATTTTTACCGAAGATTGTTGTTTGATTTGTCTATCACCAATAACAATCGGTGATGGGAGTGAACGGTGTTTTTGTTGGCATACGTGCATGAATGCACTTTTTTCCGCAGATAGCTGGAATCCAGCGAGTGTAGCCCACGAATGGACATGTTTGATCGCTTGGGATAGTTTTTTGCGTAAAGCTAATAGAGTGCTCCGCACTACCATTATCACTATGTCGTCTGCGTATACAAAAATGAAAATTCCGGCGGGTAAGCTGAGAAAGATGCTGTTCATACGGACAAGAAAAAGAGTAACTGCAATCACCGAGCCTTGTGGTACACCTGTTTCTTCGCTGAATTTGTCAGAGCGGTGGTTCCCAATGGTAACCTGGAAAGTCCGGTTCCAAAGAAACCCTTTCAGAAAAAACATAATGTGGCCTTTCAGACCCCAATTGATAAGTTGTTCAAGTACTCCGGGCCTCCATGCCCGGTTGTAGGCCTTGGCTAGGTCAAGGGAAGCGATTTCGACATGATTCCCGCATTTCATAGCATCATCCAGTGCTTGCCCAAGGGTGCCGAGGTATGTATTTGTGCCGAAACCAGGCCGGAAGGCGTGTTGCCGATTGTCGAGAAAACCGTTAGAATTGAGGTAACTGATAAGCCGACGGTTGACCATCCGCTCCATTATCTTTGCACCGCAACAGGTTAAGGAAATGGGCCGATAATCCTCTGGTGATTGACCCGTTTTGCCCGTTTTCTTAATAGGGATGACTAAGCTGTGATTCCAAGACGACGGGAATGTGTTTGTGGTCCAATGGTGGTTTAAGAGCTTCAGTAAGGTGACCCTTCCAACAGGAGGTAAGTTCCGTAGTAGAGGGTATCCAATATCGTCAGGACCAGCGGAGTTTCCCTTTGCTCGGGACAGAGCAAATGTTAATTCTTTCATCTGGAACGGTTGATTAATTTCGAGTGGAGAATCTTCAAGCTGAATGGATATGTCCGCGATAGAGTTGCCTGGAAGGGTTATTTTTCGGCGGAAGTCGTCCGGGTAGCTAAATATTGCGGATAAACTGTAGAAATAATCGCCCAAAGAGTTGGCAACCGACATGGGATCGGTGGTTGAGCAACCATTGATTTTTAAAGTAATTCCTTGCCGTTTTCCACTAAGGGAATTTACTCTCCTCCAGAGCTCGCTAGCTGTCTGGTTGGGGCCAATTCCGTTGATGAAGTCTGTCCAACAGGCGCTTTTGGCGGATCTTATAACAGGCGCTTTTGGCGGATCTTATAACATCACGACAATGATTTCTTTTTTCCCGGTAGGAAAAGGCAGCCTCCTCCTTCTGGGGGTGCTCCAATGGAAGTCGCTTTAAGGCTCGGAGAGCCTTTCTCCTTGCTTTAACGGCATTTTTAGTTTCATCTGACCACCAGTGGAGTGCCCTTCTACCAGGACATGGACTGGTTTTAGGGATGCATGTTTTGGCAGCCCCTAGGAGACTTGCAAAGAAGTCGTCGATGGAAGTGGGGCTATCTTTGCATATGTCGCCGACTGACGTCTGAAAGGTGTCCCAATCAGCTTGATCGTATTTCCATCGTGGTCTGCGGGATGTACAGGGTGTTTGATTGTTGGATCTGATTACAATCGGGTGGTGGTCACTTCCCATCGGGTCATCGCGTGCTTCCCAGTGGAGCAACGGGAGCAGACAAGGGCTGCAGAAAGATAAGTCTAGTACGGATGATCGTTTTCCACTGGTGTAGGTGGGAGTTCCATCATTTAGGAGGACTAGGTCCGCCCGTTCAATGACTTTGTAAATATCGATCCCGCGTCGGTTGTTGGATCGGCACCCCCACGACACGTGGGGGTTGAAATCACCTAATAGAATAATGGGACCTTGTATCCTATCTAATGTCGCTGTGAGTTGATTTTGTAAATTGTCAATTTTACCGGTGGGTAAATAAACGGAGATGATCGTAACCATGAATGGGTACGTTAACTTGACAGCCAGGATCGGGAGGTCAGTATCGCAGTGAATAATTTCAAAGTCCGTGGGGAGCCGAATCCCAATAGCCGTGGATTGGTAGTTGTTCTGTCGGCTATTAAGGATCCATTTATACCTTCCGGACAGTGAGCGATTGAGTCTGTTGACGTCAGCTCGATGTATCTCCTGGATGGCGAGAATCGTGGGGGAGAAATCGTGGACCAGCTGTTCGATGTCACCGATATTGTTGAAGTATCCGTTGATGTTCCATTGGAGAGCATAAGCAAAATCACTTGACTGACGGCGTGGAGCCTGGCTAAGGGTAGGAGGAATAGAAGCAAGGGTAACATTGCTGGCGGAAGTGTCTGGGAAAGGATTGGAGTGGTTTTTGGGAGTGGAGATGGATGAAACTGCTACCAAACGGGAGGTAGTGGCTTTGTTGTTTCTGGCCAAGTATTGTGAGGGTCCGGCGGTTATCGGCAGAGTGGCACCCAAACTTGCCATCCATCGGTCGTATAGGGCAGCGTTTGATCGAGCACCTAGAGGAATGCAACCTTGACTACGGATTGTTACCGATCTTTGCAGTGGAAGAGATGGGTATACGAAGGTCTCCAACGAGCGTCGGTGGTGATTCCCTATTTTCTGTTCTTCATTGACTTCCGCTCTGGCGGGGCTCCAACTACCCAACGCCCTGTGCGTTTCCAAGTCCTTGTCCTTATCCAGCGAGGGATGCGGGAAACCCGCTTTTCCGTCTCGCATCCTTTGCCTTGTCTTGCTTCTCTGTCGTTCTGTCGGGGATACGAGGTTTTCCGCTTGTCCGTCCCATTTTTTATTCTAATTCTAGCCGATCTTCGCAGTGGGGAGATGGATCTAGGATAGTCTCCAACGAGCGTCGGAGGTGTTTTCCAATTTCCGGCTCTTCACTGACTTCCGTTCTGGGGGGGCTCGGACTACCTGAGGCCCTATCCGTTTCCAAGTCCTTGTCCTTATCCAGTGAGGGATACGGGAAAACCCGCTTTTCCGTCTCGCATCCTTTGCCTTGTCTTGCTTTTTGTCGTTATTCTTCTGGTCGGGTTCCCGCTTGTTTGTCGCATTTCTTATTCTAATTCTAGCCGATCTTCGCAGTGGGGAGATGGATCTAGGAAAGTCTCCAACGAGCGTCGCAGGTGTTTTCCAATTTCCGGTTCTTCACTGACTTCCGCTCTAGGGGGGCTCGGACTACCCGAGGCCCCATCCGTTTCCATGTCCTTGTCCTTATCCAGCGAGGGATACGGGGAAACCCGCCTTTCCGTCTCGCATCCTTTGCCTTGTCTTGCTTTTATGTCCTTCTGTGGGGGATGTAGGATTGCCTGCGTGTCCGTCCCAAAACTTTTTCTCCATTCCAGTGAGGGATACGGGTGGACCCGCTTTTCCGTCTCATAATCCGTACATATGTTTCCGTCCATTCCTCGGGTTTGAGAATTCATTATTATTGTGGTCAATCTGTCTGTGGAGTTTGCCAACGAGTGCCGGAAGGCTGCCCGAGGCCTTATCCATACCAGTTGAGTTTGTTGGTGCCATATTGTGTCTAATGTCAGGTTTATATATGAAAGTGGAACATTCATCCTTCTCCACAACATCTATGCAGCTTATATTGTTGGGGATGGTGGAGCTGGTGTTGGCCATTGATGTTGATTGAGGCTATGTTGCACGATGGCTATATGGGATGAGTGGTGTTGTGCTGGTTAATTGGAAGTATTATATTGAGGTTCCTTCCTTCACAACAGATTTTCATCTTCAGATGAAAATGTGGCGTCAATGGTGATTGGCTCGGGAACTTCATTTGTCTTGTTCGTAGATATGCTTTCCATCATCTCTGTGTCGCTAATATCGTGATCGGTAGAAGAAGAGGGCTTGCCATTCGTCTTACTTCGCTTTGCATTTATCTTGGTGCTATTGGATTGGGTCGTTTTAGAGATTTGAAGTTCGTCGTTTTTATTTTGATCTTTTGTAGGGGCCATAGAAGGTAGGGTATCATTTTGTTGTTTCCGCAGATCAGCAATAAGTTTGCGTTGGATAGTGTCTTTTTTCCGCAATGTCTGTAGCTCAGCAACGATATTGTCGAACGTACCATGATGGCGGGCGAGCTCAAGTCTGTTGCTAGTACTATCCTTGCTCACCTTGCCGAGAAGGTGGGATTTGGATGGTTGATGGGTGTGTAATTGGTGTGTTCTCTGAGGCCATCTCCAGCTTCTGCTCTAAGGCAGCGCTCCGGCGATGACACTCCTCAAGCTCAGCGTCTTTTCTGGAAACGATAGTCTTAAGCGTGCCGATTATTTCGTTTTTCTTACCTAGCTCGATCAGGACTCGATCAAGCTTGGCATTTAGGTCATCAAATCGCTTGTCGTTCTCAGCTGCAACAACGGAAGATGTGGTTTGTTGCCGATTTTGTTGTTCGAATGTTCGACGCGCTGTAGGGTATGAAACACCCATATCGATCCGAATGTGTTGTATAGCCACTTCTTTCTCATAACAGGGACATTTTCGACTGGAGACTGAATGATCGCTCGTTTTGCAATGCTTGCAGTAGGTCGTTTCCTTGCACGGCTCGGCGAGGGAACTTGAGTGGTTTCCGCAGCAGTTGGCACACGTTGGAGTTAGCTTCTGGCATCTAGCACGGGTGTGCCCGTACTCAAAACATCCGAAACACAACATTGGTGATGGGTAGTATGGGCGGGTGCGGCATCTAATCCACCCAAAATTAACATTCTCCGGGATAACGGTCCCGTTGACTGTTAAGATCAGTGTTGGAGTGGGGATACGTTCCTTACCTTCGCCTCCAGATTTGGTGATGCGGCGTAGGTCACTTATACCTTGATCCTTGAGCGAGGCCTTGATTTCGTTATCGGAGTAGTTGATGGATTCGGTACACGATATAACACATTTGCTGAAGTTGTATACCGGGTGGTCTACGATTCTTACTGCAAAACCGTCGTCAAGTTTCTGCATTTTTTTGAGTGCCTCAATTTGTTGCTGGTTACGCATCTTGATAACGTAACTTACGCCACGCTTTTCGGGAAATGCCTCATCAATCTTCAATCGTAGGAAGCCCTCCACTGACTTCCTAATTAGGAAGGGATTCTTCGGGAGTTCTCCTTCAATGGCCTCGAGTCGTAGAATTGTAAGCTGTCCGAAATTTCCTTCTGGGTCTCCCCAGCTAGGAAATGATTGCCCCGCGTATCTGCCGTCCCTCCTATTGGAGGGTCCCCTACCCCAGGGGTGGGAGAGGAGGGTAGTCTCCCGACAACATGTCGGAAGACGGCCAATGGCTTGAATTTTTTAATTATTATTTTGTTTTTTATTTTCCTAATTTTCTTTAAGTTTATTTGTTTTTTCACGGTACGAGAATATTTTTATGGCCCTCGATTGAGTCTTATTTTTTCGAATCACAAACACAAACACTCGACTACCCGAAGCACTCGAAACTTTTTGCTAGGTATGAATTTCCCTCGTTATGAGTATCCTTGCAATACCGTGTACCACGCATCGGCCGGAGTACCATTAACCACACGCAATTCTTGTACGCGATCCAAATTGTTTGCAACACTTGTACGCTATTCGATATTCAAATTGATTCAACAAACACTGAACTTGATTGCAACACTTGCACGCAATCCGACATTCCAGATTGTAAGAAAATCACAAGCTTGGTCGGTGGAGCTTTTCGATACTTGTATCCAACCCGATTGTTTGTAACGCTCTTTAACCGCGATGGTGGTTGAGAGCGTCTATTTGCAGTTGCTAAATAGCACCAGCGAGCGTCCTGTCGCATTGAACCATACACAATTCACCTTTATTTCCGCGATACGCGCGGCATCTACCGTCGAAATAATACAACGAACGACAAGACTGGTATTCGTCGCACAATTTCACCTATTTTACTAGAATAATTAATGACCCTTTCACACCTGACGTACTGAAAAAATAACGGAGCGTTGAAAAATATTGTGGATCAGCATATGCTTGGCTGACGACTGAAATTTATAGTACGAAATGTCTGCCGGAAGTTGCGTCGTTCATCAAGGAATACCATAAGGGCGAAGACGCGGTGTTCTGGCCAGATCAGGCGTCGGCCCACTACTCGAAGCGATCGTTGAAGGAGATGGAGCGGCTGAATATCTATGTGGTACCCAAGTCAGCGAACCCACCCAACGTCTTATCGATAATTTCTGGGCCAACCTGAATCGTAAGATCTACTCCAACAATTTTGTCGCGATAACTGAGGAGGAATTGATAGATGAAACGAAGAAAGAACTCAAAAACATGCCGAACCGTATGTTTTCGTCCGTCATGATGAATGTCCCGGGTAACTGCCGGAAGGCCGCTCGCAAGGGCGTAGAGCGTTTTTGCAAATAACCTTTAATAGTTACCTTCCATGGGAAATTTATCATAAGCGATTATCTGTCTTAGCGCTTTTTCATCATCATCCGAACAAAGTCGATTTTTTAAATGCAAACGTTAATCGCATGAAAAATTGGAACATTTAGTTGCTTTACACGCTTAGATAAAGACGTTCAAATAGTCATGCAACCTTATTGGATTATATCCATAATCAAGTCACAATTGAATTTAGGATGAAATTTTACGAAGATTGCATCATTTTAGCAGATATAAAGATGTATAGATACAGTGGTAAACATTCAATTTGCTTGCTAACGGTTACTTATGTTGACATGCAAGCAGTTCTTTTTAAAACTTGTCACGATTTACATAATTGTTTAATAAACTGTGTTTCATCCAGATCATTGAATACCATTTAATGCAAACTGTGTCTTGATGAACACATTCTATATTGATGCCGCAAGATAATTTGAAAAAATGCCAGAACCATATATCCTTACCTTGAAAATTTGTTCGGAACCATCTGTTTTTTTTTGTTTATGTAGAAAACCTTCGAACAAAAAGAGGTAAAATCTTAACTTCGGATCTTGCGAAAAAATAGCCAAATATTTTTGGACCTTCAATACAATAAATTGTCCATCAATGATTATATAAATTTTATACCACAAATTCAGTAAATTTAATATAACCTGCAGCAGAACAACCGTTCAACGGCAACCTACAACAGTTATAGACTGTTCCAGAAAGTATAAAGGGCGAACACGAAATTATTGCGGCACATTCAAAAGGGCATAACTTTTTTACCATTGGGTAAAAATCAACCAAATTTTGCACACTTTCTCATTGATGTGTATTGTATACATGCTGTCAAACTCGAAGTCGTGTTTTTCGATTCAATGAAAATGGAGGTGAACCAACGCGAGTCGAGAGAACAAATTCTTTCCAAACACCTGGAATTTCCTGACCTGTTGGGAAAAATGTTGAACATTCACCATTCAACCGTCTCCAGAGTGTTGAAGCGGTTCCAGGAGCGGTTGACGTTGGACCTCGGCAAAGGAGCTGGAAGAAAACCGGGACCGGAGAACAAAAAGACGGAGGGAAAGGTGAAGCGGATGATTAAAGCAAATCCCAACGTCTCAAGCCGTGATTTGGCTAAAAAGATCGGCATGTCGCAGAGCTACGTCCGGAATGCAAAGAAGAGAGCTGAACTACATACATACAAGGTACAGAACTTCCCAAACCGCGATGAGCGGCAACAATCGACGGCTAAAACTCGGGCACGGAAGCTCTACGAGAAGATGCTGACAAAATATGGCTGCTGTGTGATGGACGACGAAACGTATATAAAAGTCGGTTTTAAGCAAATTCGGGGGTTGGAGTTTTTCACCGGCAAGAGCAAGTTCTATGTGGACGACAAATTTAAGAAGAAGAAAATGTCGAAGTTCGCCTCCAAATATCTCATTTGGCAGGCCATCTGCTCTTGCGGACTGAGGAGTGAGCCTTTCGTGACAAAGGGCACAGTAAATGGCGAGATCTACAAATCTGAGTGCCTCGAGAAGCGCCTTTTGCCGTTATTGCAGCAGCACGACAAAGCTCCGCTATTTTGGCCAGATTTGGCATCATGCCACTATTCTAAAAGTGTCCTGGAGTGGTATGAGGCCAATTCTGTCCATTTTGTTCCAAAGGACATGAATCCGCCAAACTGTCCGGAGCTGCGCCCGGTGGAGCAGTACTGGCCAATGATGAAGCGGGAACTTCGGAAGAGCAAGAAGACAGTCAAAGACGAGAAGGATTTGTTAAGAAAATGAAAAAAAAAACTGAGAAACTAGTACCGGATGACACTGTAAAGACTTTGATGGAGGGCGTCAAGCGAAAATGCGTTCAATTTTACACTCAAGGCTCCATCGATTAACTTTTCTTTTGATTTTTGAAGTAAATATATGTATAAAACTACCCTAAAATTTTGGTTTGATTCTAAACACTATAAGAAAATTGGCATGACATTTTCGGTTTCGCAATAATTACGTGTTCGCCCTTTAAGCATACATTCAAAATAACAAAAAAGTCATGTTTATTTTAGTTTTAATAATTTTATTTGGCAAATCATATTTGTATATGGGTTTATATGATATTTTACTCTCGTTTAATAAAAATAATTAATCATAGCAAAGGCTCCTAACTTTTCCTCGAACATGACCTATTTGCTTCTGCACAGAGGTCCACTTTTGGCCAATCTTTTTAAATTTTAGGATGTCGTCCGCTGGTTTTTTGAATTTTCGAAGCTTTGCTATGGTTAAAGCCCAAAAAGTCTCGATTGGCCGTGCCTCCGGGCAGTTCGGTGGATTCATGTCTTTCGGCATGAAACATACATTTTGACTTTTCTACCATTCTAAAGTGACCTTTGCGTAATGAAATGACGCCAAATCAGGCCAAAACACCACTTGACCTTCGTGCTGCCTGATCATCGGCAAGAATCGCTTCTGGAGACATTCCTTAACGTATTTCTGAGTGTTCATCGTCTCCGTTGTGATGTACGGAGTAGATGTTTTATCGCACTCTCATATTGCTTGCCAAACCATAACCTTCTTACCGAATTTTTCGGTAAAAATTGCCTTCTCCGTTTGGAGATGTCTTTGTCTTCGCTCCGGAGATGTCTTTGTCTTCGCTTACAGTATAGAATTGTTGTCCGTTTTGTAATCTAGTTTCACATACGTTTCATCGTATGTAGAGTTTGCGGGCCCGTGGTTTCACGGATGCGGCCTGTTTTGGGTTCCTTTTGGGTTTTTTCTGCTTCTGGTATGTTTTTAGCCCAAGTCTTTCGTTGGCACGCATGGCGTTACTCGACGAGGTCCCTAGTTTTTTCGCAACATCCCGAACGAAAGGCGCTGGTTTTCGCTTGTAGGCATCCCTGATCTTTTTATCGATATCCGGACTAACAATCCGGTCTTTAAACGTACACTGTTCTCTATATTTTCGAAGCGCAGATCGTACCGCTCTGACGCTTACACCCTCTTCTTTGGCCAATTTTCTCAAGGAGAGTCCACTTACAGTGCACCATTTGTGCATGATACTTTTTCGTTGCTCCGGAGTAAGACCACGCATTTTGATAGGTAACACAAAATTGAGCACTTTTTTGATGCTATGTGATTCAGAAATGTGCAAACAAAAAGACACAGCCAAAACATGTTGAAATATTTCGTTATATTCAAAGTGACCGTTAAAATAAGGTGTGCTTATACTTTCTGGAACAGTCGTTACTATCACTTAAAAAGTTTGACGCTTTCTTAAAACTCTTTCAAGCAGTTATTGGATAATTCTGTCGATAGTATTACAAAAAATAACAAGGAGCAAATAATTGCAATAAAAACGTTCGATGTTCGAATGATGTTGCGAAAACACTCATGAAAGATGGGACATTTCAGTGTCTTTTTTAAAAACATGGAGCATTTTTTGTTGGCCGTTCAAAACGTTAGCATTGGATCTTTCTGATCGCTCAATATGATTTTTCGATCAGTGCTCCAGTCAGTATCGAGTTCCAACACAGGAAGCAGCACCTGTCACCACATGATTCTAGGACAGTTTTCCAGCACAATACGCGATAAATTTACCTCAATCCAAACCCTCGAAGCACAGAGCATCACAGAAGCAGGGGAAAAGTTATCACACCCGGAGAGCGGATTAATTCTGCATTGGAAACTTTTTCCGTAGCATAGCGTCGGATACCACAACAGTAGACCCCGCATCGGAGCAACGAAGTGGTAGCATGAGTTTTCCTGGATCAAACAATGAAGTCATCCCGGTGAAAAATGTGCAACAAGGATTAACAATGTTAAATACCTTGTTTTACGCTTTTGCATTCAGACTGCTGCCGGAGTTCTGTTGGCTATTTTCTGTACGACGACATCGGTAATTCACACTGAATGGGACGCCTGGGAGGGCACGTGAAGAGGAGAAGTGTATCATCATCGTTTTATGCGCTTTTGGGCAATAGCTGCTACCAGACCAGCATTTGGCATGGGTTTGCTCGAAGTGAGGGAGAAGGTGGTTGTTGGAGAAAAAATGTTTCACAGAGAACCTGGTCTACTACAACTATGAATCTTCTTTATGAATGTTATAATTGTTGTCACTTTAGCAAGAGACGAGTGGGGTGTTGAGGATTTTGGTGATGAAGGGAGCAGTAGGATAACTGCAGCAGAATTGTCGACTTTGTGCAAGCTTCCGGAAGTTGACTGCATTCAACGGGAGGCATCAGATGGCGAGGGCAGGGAGCACTTGCCCAGATCATTTCTGTGGGAATTTCTAACTGTTTTGTGAAGCTTTCTGGTTTCAATGGCAAACCGGGCTGTCATAAATTAAGGCCACAATATGAGACAATCTCTATTGAAATTAGACACTGAAGCGTGACCGGTGCCGTGGTGGCTATAGAATGGCTGGCGCTGGAATCGGAGTTAACTGTCTGTGTACCGGAGACGGGAGCTTTTTGAAAGGGAGGCAAATTATTTTGGAAACGTTGAAATGTTTGTCGCTTCCGGGAATGTTGCTAGCATTTGTGGTAGTGCGAGTCCGGCCAGCGGGGCTGAAAATTGTTTGCATGATGGTCGGTTATAATTGCTATATTTGATATAGATATTTACTAAGTGCTGAGTTTTGCCTGCAGCAATAATTCACATCGGATTGCAGCTCGAGCAAAACTAAATGTATTGTTTTCGATGTTTGATTTGCATATTATGATACATTATATACAGAACGTATAATTTAATTTATATTGTATATTACTTGACTTCTTTATTGATACATAATTTTATACCAAAACTAAGGTCGATCTTTTAAATTAAAAATTTCAAAGCTGTGGAACCGATCGAATTCGGTCGAAGTAAGCTCTGGCTCTCACTAGACGTGTTTTTCCTGTTCTGTCAGTTTTTTTTACATGAACTTCAGTAATTTTCTATGTTCCGTATTTATCACAAAAGGTTCTGCATTGATGAAAAAATGTAAAGCGTGCGTCAAAGTTAGAGAAGTACTGTAATGGAAACGTGTTTCATCAAAAAACGTTTCACTTCGCCACTCTGCCTCTGTTTGTTTTTATTTTGAGATGCTACACTCTCCGGCCGAAACCGTTTAGTTTTTGTTTGGAGTTGAGGATAGATTAACGTGAGTGCGTACAGAAACATTTATCAATCACATTTCAATAGAAACTAATACAAAATGGATATAACCCTATTTGCAAATAATCTTGTATGTTTGTTAAACTTGGAAAGCTTTTCGACAGCTGTAAGTTTACGAATACAACCGGACCCTAACTGATTGTATTCACACACAGTTCGCTGAAAATATGGTTGCAACAACGTAGAATTCCGCTAGGATCTGTTCGGGAACTGAACGCTCAAAATAGAGAGCAGTTTAGGGACTCCAGCTTCTCCATTCAGTAGCTGTCAGTAACGAGCAACGGTTGTAGTACTTTTCATCGTCATTCCAGCATTCCATCGTCATTCCAAGCCCATGTCTGTCGGCATCTATCGAAATACGATGGTAAAATCCACGATTCGTTTCTATAAACCAAACGAATGAACCGTTTCTGATCTCGCACGATTCTTAGGAACTTTGATGCCATACTTCAGTCGCTTTCTCCATAATTGGACAAATAAAGAGTGTATCGGAGAGTAATAAGCAACATTCAAACAGTGATTATCCTAAAATGTCTTAAATTTGTTCGTTTTGTTTTGCGATGACAAGTTTGTTTACATGTCAATTGAAGTTGAGCAATCGATTGGTTTCGGTTTAGTGGATCGTTCCAAATATGAATCGAATTGATCTGGACACGCGAAAGAAAATACTGTACATTTGGTGCTCGGAAAAGGGTGTCACGTACTTACTTCCAAATTACAAAACCGGTGAAAGTGAACGACATCAGTGTCGAAAATGTTATCAAATAATTTGGTGAGACCCTTTTTATTTATTTATTTATCTATTCAGCAACAGCTGAAAAGCTTATCCTAACGACAATAAGATGAAACTGTATCACATGCACAATTAACACAAACATCTTCGGTAACAACGCTTATTAACCTCACGGTATACATTAAAATTAAACACGTTATAAAAGCTGTTGACAACGCGACACATGCTAAGCACAGGTTCATGTTTGCCGTAGTTGGTCCTTGAGTATCAGTTAAAAAAAAAAAAAATTGTAAACGTAGGTTTCGTCGTCGAGTGTTGATGTTTAAGAGACCATGCAAAGTGGAACAGTCGTTGTTTTCCTGAAAGGGGTCACCAACGAAACACGCTTTGACCACCATATGCCTCCCTTCTAACACAGAGAACAGACATCCAAGTCAAATTCAAAAACTGTGTAAGAAACGTAACGGCCATTTCATAATCGTAATGAACTGGCAATAGCGTGGCGGCGCTGACATCGCCATCCATTGACCAGCTTGAAATATTATTCGTCAACAAAATTCTGTTCTCTGTGCTTCTAACAATTCCAGGTTGATGAGCTTACACCGGCTCTCATAACTTGGTCATCTGCGAGGGTCTTGCCAAATTATAGTGCTTTCAGACAATAAATGTCTTAGAATTTCTTAGCGAAGTGGAAGATGAACCCTAGCTGCAATGAGGCTTAAAAAACAATATGTGCAATGTGGTTTTCGAATGAAAATTTGGAGTCGAGCATTACTCCCAGATCCTAACAGGCAACCGGGTACCAGCCAAGCCAGCCGCGTTTTGAAAGTGGTTTAATACATAAGGAAAACCCCATTGACGTCAACATGGTCAAGTAATTCAACACCAACATCGGGATGATTCAACGCATAAATGCAAAACTCCCAGAAGACGTACAAAAAACAGAAGGTACCTAAAAATTCCCCTGAACAGCAAGCTCGGGCCAAAATAGGAACGCGAAAACTGTATAAATGGATTTTGGAGAACAAGGATGGATGCAACCTGATCGACGACGAAACCTACGCCAAGGAGGATTTTGTACGCTGCCTGGACCGCAGTATTATATGAAATCGGTGGGCCTGAACGACACTGGCACGACATAGGCAATAGAAAAGTTTGTGCTGAGGGGGCAGGTCTGGCAAGCGATTGGAACCTTTGGTTTGTGGTGAATTTGTTTCACGGATGGTACAATTAACACCAAGGTGTACTATACCAGGAATAATATTTGAAGAAGAAATTGCTGCCATCGGACAGAGAGCATAAAGCTCCTCCTCTCTTCCGGCAGGATTTCCACCCACTACGCCAAGTTGGTTCTACAGCGGTTGTCAAACAATAATGTACAATTTGTGAATAATGGTTTTCGGCCAATTGAACGGTGTTGAGCGATTGTCAAGCGGCACTTTTGAAAGGAGGATACAATAAAACATGTGGGAGTTCCAGAAAAAAAACTGGAAAGCAAGAAAGTCGTAGAAGTAGTTTAATGAGGAATATTGTTGAAGACGACAGCACCCACTATGTCTAACTACTTAGGGCTTTAGTAGTTAGCGACCTGCCTTTGGTCGTTTCGCCTTTTTTTTAGAGCGAGGACGATCTGGGAGGCTGCTACGCATACCGCGTCCCAGACGTCCCGGTCCTGGCACATCCTCGGGACCAAACTGTCCGGAGTCGTGTCGTGACCGCTTACGGCAAACATGCCTGATCTCGCGCCATCGAAGCGAGGACATGCGAAGAACAACTCTCGCGCACTCGCTGCATGCGGAAGACTGTGCATGCCCATATTTATGCAGGTATTGTCTAAAACAGCCGTGGCCAGACAACATCTGCGTTAAGTGGAAGTTTACCTCCCCGTGTAGCCTACCGACCCACCCGGTTAATTCCGGGATTAGTCGGTGGGTCCACCGACCTTTGGTGGAGTTATTCCATTCCCTTTGCCACTTAACCATGGATACGGCTCTAGTGGTCTTCCGAATACCTCTTGTTCCACGTTGTTCGAAGCACTCTACGTCCTCTTTTATGACCATGCCTATTGGCATCATCCCCGCTAGGACGCAGACCGCGTCGCGGGATACCGTTTGGTAAGCACTAACCACTCTTAGGCACATAAGCCTGTGCGTACTCTCAAGCTTACTTGCGTAGGTCTTGGTACTCAAGGCGGTGATCCATGCCGGCCCGCCGTAACTTAGTATGGACAGGGCGACGCTGGTCAAGAGTTTACGTTAACTCCCTTGCACCACCGAGCTATTCGACATCATGCGGGATAATGCCGATATAGCCATTGAGGCTTTCTTGCAAGCGTGATCGACGTGACTGACAAAGGGCAGCTTATCGTCGATCATGATCCCAAGATACCTCAAGAACCTCTTCGATTCTACTGTGCAGCTATTTGCACTGATCGTCGCATGTTGCTCCGATTTTCTATTATTCACCACAGTGACCTCAGTCTCATGGTGGGCTAGCTCCAATTGCCTGGAGCTCATCCATCTCTCCACAATGCCAATGGGTGTGAGACCGTTAACTCGACCTCTTCGATGGATTCACCACATATCTCCAGGGTAATGTCGTCTCCGACCCCGACTATCTCCCACCCCGCTCGGAAACTCAAGCCGCAGTACCTAGTTGTACATCGTGTTTTATAGCACCGGACCCAGGATCGAACCTTGTGGGACGCGTGTGGTGATCTGAACACGTTTCTGGCCTGCCTTTATATTGTATAACAGTACGCGATTCTGGAAGTAGCTTCCGAGAATCTTGTACTGGTACCCAGGAACCTGTAGGCACTGGAGCGAGTCGGCGATAGCCACCCAACTGGCGCTATTGAATGCGTTTCTCACGTCAAGGGTGACCACTGCACAGTATCGTACTCCTCGCCTCTTGCGCTGGATTGCCACCTCAGCGCGTCTTGGTAACGGACGGGATGGCATCCACCGTCGACTTCCCTTTGCGGAGCCAAACTGATTATTGAGACTGACCGCCCTATACCCTCCGTGTACGTTGTCAGTCTGTTAAGCATCACCCTCTCGAATACCTTACCCACTGTATCCAACAGACATATAGGTCTATATGTCGATGGATCTCCTGAGTGGCTTTACTGTCTTTGGTAGCAACACAGGGTTCTGAATTTTACAGGCGTCCGGGAAGACGCCTTCGTCCAGACTACTTTTGCTCACCACCCTGAACATTTCGGGATCCAGCTGAGATAGCCGTCTTGATGGCCAGGTTCGAGATACCATCAGGTCCCGGCGCTTTGTTCACCTTTAGCGACTCTGCTATCGCAATGAGTTCATCATTCGTCACCGTCGCGTCGTCACCGGCCCTCAGTGCCATTATCAATGCCCACGTGATCACGGGTGTTCGGCGGAGCCATCCACCTTTCCTTCGCTACGGCGCGTTAAGGTCTGGGATACCGTGGAACGCTGGTCATGGAACAAATCTTACTGGCGGCGGGGAGGCATGGACTCGGGTCGTGGCTCGAAAAGAGTCCCTAACGATCACCCTGCAGCAGCTCTGATGAACGCTCGGTTGGAGCCGCCGATCCTCTGGTTTTGGCCATTACTATCCGATAGGCGTCACCCCACGGGTTCGCATTGGCCCTCTGACACAGACTCTCGAAGTAGGCTCGCTTGTTGGCCTTTATCTCCCTCTTTAGTGCGGCCTTCGCGGCGACTAGCGCCCTCTACGCTCGATTCTCTCCGCGCTCTCTGCTCCCTCCGTCTTGCGTGAAGGCATGTTCTTCGGAGGTCGGCAATCGACTCCGTCCACCAAAACACCGGCGATCTTCCATTCCTGGGTTTGACTTCCCTCGGCATGGTCGCATCGCACGCTCGTGTAAGTGTCGGTAACGAGTCGTTCGCCGCAAGGTTCCTGGGTTTCGCGTAAATTCCGTTCCCTCTCAAGCGCCTCTTTAAAAATCTTTACATCAAAGTAGGACGTCCTCCATCTGCGGGCGAATGGAGTGGGATGCTCCTCCTTCCACACGCTGCCTTGTATTGTGAACGATGACAATATCGAACCGCCAAGTGGTCGCTATGGGTGTAACCATCACCCAACCTCCAATTGCTTACCAGCCCAGGACTGCTGAATGTTATATCGATGACCGATTCCGCTCCGTTTCTATGGTGAGGTACTCTTGGTACCCACTATTGGCTAGGTCTACGCTGAGCCCAGCCAAGGCCTCCAGAAGTATTTGGCCCCTAGGGCTGGTAGGCGGCTCCCCCACTCGAGAGCCCAAGCGTTGAAGTCCCCCGCTATCACCAACGGGGTCAGGCCAGTTAGCTCCGTTGTCATCCGATCTAGCATATTGGTAAACTGTTCGATCGACCATCTTGGCGGTGCGTAGCAGCTACAGAAGAACACTCCATTCACTTTTACAACCGCGAAGCCTTTGTTTGTGGTAGATACAACCTCCTGAACCGGGTACTTGCCCGTCGTTCATAATGCCGCCATATTAGCCCTGTCCACAAATCAGTTCCCGTTGCCGGGTGGGATGCGGTATGGGTCGGAAAAAATGGCGATATCCGATGCCGACCTCGCTAACTGTCTGACACAGCAGTTGCTGGGCGGCTTCACTCATGATTCAGGTTTAGTTGGGTTACCTGCATTACGGTTGGCTCGTTGGTATACCCTTAGCGGCCGGGCACTTGCCCCCCCCCCATGACGTGCTTATCGCCGTCGGATTTCCCTGGCGCACATCAAGCATTCGGGGGAACCTTTGCAATCCCGCGCCTTGCACATGTTGGCTACGATCTGGGCCTTTGCACTCCCAGGGCATGTGCTCGCTCTCTGAGACATCTAAAGCATGCCTTCGGTGGCTGATGTGCGCTTAGTGGGCATATAGACCATCCCACCTTCACCTTCGCCACTTTCAACGCCGCGTACGCGTGTCGACTGCCACTACCCTCATGGTTGCTACATGGGTCCCGAGTGGACCCTTCCTCGAGACGTATGTCTGCCGCAGCAACCTCGACCTTGCACTGTTCCTTGAGTGCAGTGGAGATCTCGTCTGCTTCAGTGATCTCATTCAGGTTCTTGCAACTGGATCGTCATCTGCTAGACGATAAAGCGAACCTCCACACCCTCACCTAAGGCCTGTCTTGACAGGTCTCTATACGCCGGGCCCTTTAGCGTTGTCGCCTTTTTAAGCTCAAGAGCATCTCGCCGGTGCCGGGTACGGCGTATACGCACGTCGGCGCCTAAGCCCGCCAGTTTAGACGTCCCCGCGGCATCGGTTTCAAGACCTCCGAGTACTTGAGACGCGTCGGTCTTGACGATGAAGGCCTCTCCACGGTTACGCTTGCGGGCTACCTGTCGCTTATCTTGTTCTTTTTCTCGTCCTACTTCCATTTTTCCGGACCTTGTTCCAGTGGCTTTCCCTGCCACGCCTGGGGTCGTCACTCGCCCCCCTCCCAGCACTAGCGTCTGCTTCCGTGCTGGTTATAGCTGTTGTCGTTGGGGCCCTGCCGTTCGGGCCCCCTTCGGCGCTTGAGACAACACGCGAGGCTGGGTGTTGCATTCTCGTTGCGTGCATTAGATAACGCAGAAAATTCAATGTTTCTTTTTTTCGGTGTAGTGGTTTTAAGGTCAGCTGAATTCGATATCCTATACAACCCAATATCAACATCAGGAAAAGTCGCAAAATATACGTTAACGTGGACAGTCTACGATCGGTCGTTCTTTTGGTTATTTAGACGACGAAAATCCATCTTTAACTTTACAACGCTCACTTGTTCATTTCGGATAGAGCACAGTGAAACGGCGTCAAAGTCGTCTCGTTAGTAGTTCGGTGGACGTGTTTTCTTTCGAGGCTTATTAATTAGCGAAGTCCTTCGAGTGATCGACAAGGCGTATCGTCAACAAATTTTAAACCCAAATTGTGAGCGTTTTACAGAAACTAAGTTTTTCATTAATATATATATGTATATAGTGAAACAGTGAAAAGGTTATTTTTCTCCAATACGTCGAAAACTGAAGTCAAAATATGTTGTTTTTTTCAGTCTTTTATTCAAAAATCAATGTTAACTACTCTTCGATACACTCTTTATGGAACACGGTTTAACAATATGGATCCGATAAATTCTTCGAGTTGCTTTTGATATGATCGCAGAACAGTGTTAAGCGAATGTAATTTTAGAATCCAATGCAAAACCAAATCAATCACAATAGTCATCCTCGTGAGAGTATTACCGTCAATTAGAATTCAAGTTTAAAATTAATTTAAAAACAAAATAAATAAGAATGGTTCAAGATAGCTACTTAGTGGACATGGCCACAAGAAGAGTCCTCATACATTATTTTGTCTAATGCTTCCTACACTTTGATTGTTGTTTTATTTTTTAATTTTCTCAATGCGTGGAGTAACGATTTATGATAAAATTTGTCAGAAGAGATAGTTAATTTCCCATCCACGTGAGAGGCTCTGTAGCAAATTTATTGCTAGAACAAATAGAAATGAGGAGAACGAATTGATAGTTCCGAATAGCGTAACGCCGAGCTTTGAATTATAAAGCGCAACACAAGTTGAAAACGAGGCGGAGTGGGCATTTGGAACGGTAGTATTTGCTTAAACATTCCAATTTATTTCTCAGGAGTGTAACATGTTTACATCTCTTATTACTTTCAGCAAAATGCCGTGATCGAATCAGGTCGAAATGCGCCAAACGCATTCTGTGCGAACGGCGGCAAAATCCAAATTTATTGGTACAACGATCTTGCCTGTAAACTAAAACTGCCAAAAATTACCATGTTGTGTGTTGGACAAATCATTTGACCTAGCGCTTAGCTATGAATCGGAAGGGTTGGAAGCGGAACAAATCCGAAGAGTATGCTCCCGACAAATGGATAAGAAGGTGGTAGCTATCATTGAGTAGAAAAATCCCAATCAATTCTGTGAAACGTACCAGGTGGCTCGCAAAGCTGAAATAGCTCAAAAATCATGCCATTCTCGAGTGGAAGCAGGAGTGCCAGCACCGAAGGTGTATAAAATGCCAAAAAAGGCAGCTCCAACCGTAGACGCCAGGCACCATTTTACTGGAAAATGTCGCGCTAATAGCTCTATAGGGATTGTACCGACATTTTTCTTGTATCATAATAGACGATTTTCAAAACATACGTACTCGAAGATTTTGGGTCTGGCTATTTCTTATACCGCAATGCAAAAGGAATGCCGTTTTTGGAGCATTTCCGGATATAGAAGGTGTGTCCAAACGCAGAGGGTGTTTGATTTGGCAGGCCACATGAAGTTGTGGTCGAAAATCTGCAAACGGTTCTATCACGGCACCATCAATGAGGATGTCTTGTCACTATGCGAAATCTGTCCTCGAATGGCAAGATAAGGTACAAGAGCTCTCTACAAGAAGGTAAAATACGTGCCAAAAACAGCCAATCCACCCAACTGTCGCAAATTTTGCGCGAGAATTACTGGGCTCTGGTTAAGCGGAAACACTTCGAAACCAAGAAGAAAACAAATGGTACCGATGATTTCCAGAAAAGATGGAGAATCGTCACGGTGGGCGTATATCTGAGGATACCGTACGGAACCTGATGGCGGGTGTACCTCTAAAAGTTGGAGAATTTTGAAGTAGCGATTAACCATCTTATCAACTGTCCCTATGTAGATATATATCTGTCATTGCAGAAATAAACAATCGGTTTTGTTGAATTGTGTGTAAAGTCACGTGTTGCTGCTATTATTTATGGCGTCTTTACACGGACAGGCTCTATTCAAAAGTCGCGATCTGGTGGCGTCAGATGAGGCTAACATTGTTTACGAAGATTGCCGTGTCCATGGCATATTTGATATAGGTACATCTAACTGTAAATGGTTGGACATGTCACCATCGTGCGTGCATAGAGAAATCACGGCTTACGTGCAGGTCCCGTCAGCAAACTCTATGGTGCGAAAACGATAGGAATGATGGAATGTTACCTTCGTCCTAGATTTCCAATGTCCCAATTGGTTTGTCAAATCAAAAGAGTACTGTTAGCATGAGGTCCACACAGTGCGTGGAATATTGAGGAGGATAAGATAGTGGCGGACTTGGTAACGGAGAAAAATAAATCAAAGTTTGTGGTTTTACTTTATCAATTCAATTCGTACTGCTTTATTTCGTTTAAAAAGAAACATTTAAACTAATGGACAAAGGGCAGAAGGCCCTGACCGTCCCCTAAAAAAAGATCATCCAGTTGATTGTGTATCAGTGTAGATCTGCTGTTGCACCATTGCATCCTGTTTTCAGCAGACCGATACAAACTCTAATGAGTCCATCATTGCCCCAGGAAAGAGCTCCAGTATACGTTCTAAAGGCCACTCTAGTGATTTCCTCGTTATCGTTGACAAGGAGCACAAAATCACCCTCTTAGACATTTTTTTGGGATCCTTTGCTTGCCATTTCGTCAGGCATTGGAGTGACTGCACATACTCAGACTGCCACCGAGCCCGAAAGTCTTGAGCAACCCGTTGCAATACTACAGTCCACAGTGATATCTGTTGTTCGAGGTGGTTAATTTCCGGCAGGCCCTCAGAGGTCATCACCCGTATCAAGAAGTGTGCGGGGTGTAAGAGTACAGATCAGCAGGGTCATCCGAGATGCAACATAAAGGAAAAGAATTCACGCAGACAAAGCGCCACTGAGAGAGAAGAGTGCTTAATGCCCAAACGTGAAATCATAATTAAAGCGCGATATTATCTAATTTTATCATCAACTGACGTGGTATTTCTTTCCTTCAATTTTGTATTTACAATATATTCCAGAACAATCACTTTAGCGTGTGTGGTAGAACGTTGTTCCTATTTTGATTTTAGAATTCACTCTTCAGTTGTCAAAATGCCGTCCAAGCAAGAAGAGCAGCGTATCAAAATTTTGCTCGCGCATCGCGAAAACTGGAGCTACTCGCACGCAAAGTTGGCAAATCAAAAGTTGCCAGCAAATCAACCGTTACAAATGTAATCAAAGTGTTTAGTAGTTCAGTTTTGTCGACATGTTGAACAGGAAACTGTTCCGGAGGCCGCTGAGACGACAAAGAGAGTTGCCGGTAGTTTCAAGCGAAACCCTCTAACCTATCTCCGAGATGCCGCAAATAAGTTGCGCAAAGTATCGTCTACAACCGTGCATCGTTAAAAAACGAGCCGGACTATCGACTTACAAGAAGGTAGTGACTCCAATCCGCGATGATAAACAAAATACGACGGCCAAAGCGCGATCCCGAGGCTGTACACGGCGA
>JASCZW010011760.1:0-30907 GCA_034211315.2 Aedes japonicus
GGAACGATGCGTATTTTAAATAAATGGGAAGTGTCTGGTTTGTGTGCTCAGAGATTTAGCTACGAGTAATTTATATTAACTCATCTTAACAGTCGGGAAAATAAGGCAAAAATGCGGGAAAAATTCGGGAAAAATGCGGGAATTTATATATTAAGATTGTGTGGTCACCCTGCAATTGTGCGTATATACCGGTCTTCGCAAAAACGAGCTGCGGACCAAGTGCAGGAGGTCGAGGAGAAAAGTCGTTTGATTACAGGCTTCCTTATAAAAAATAAACCTAAAAAGTGATACTGCGCCACAGTATTACTGCAAACGGGGCAATCACTTAGTTCATTTTACTGTATTTATACAACAAATTTATAAAAGAATAAAAAAGTACTAAATTTGGAAATCACTTTTAAGTCACTATTTGGTCACTATTTTCATAATGTTAGTCACTAAAGTCACTATTATTTATCCTTATATCCATTGCTAGCCCTGCTACTGCCAAAATCACGAATGAAAGAAAAAAAGAGGATTATTTTTTGCCTTTTAAATTGTGGTGATCTACGAGGAATCACGAGTTGAACAAGTCTTGAACTTTTAATACAACGCCTTTGCAATAAACACGACAGTCGTATCTAATGCAGATTATGCACCGTGATCTTGATAGCTCGGAAGTAAATCAGCAACCCGGAAGTGCTCCCGCTTAATCAGTAACTTTTTTTTCTAACTCACTTTCTTTCATTGTATCGTTTCCTCACACACACAGCTATGGCTTCATTCACGATAAACGCTTGCCACAGAAGCATGACCCGCACGAGACGAAAGCCAACGAAACCGAAATGGAGCGGGTCAAGAAGTGGCTCAAAATGCTAAGTAAAAAGGATATGCCCTTTTCTACGCAACCCAAGCTGCACAAACGAGTCTACAAGGGCATTCCGGACCGACTTCGGTACCGGGTCTGGAGCAAATTGCTAAACCTAGAAAAAGTCATGCAGGATGCCAAAAACCGCAATAAGTATCAAGAAATGCTAACCTTAGCACGGTCCTGGAGTACCGAGGCAAGGCAGATAGATTCCGACGTCAATCGACAGTTTCGCGAGCATGTATTCTATCGGGAGCGGTATAGCATCAAGCAGAAAAGTCTCTTCAATGTGCTCGTTGCGTACAGTATGTATAACACTGAGGTAAAGAAATGGCTTTAGTTGATAAGATATGAACGTCTAATAAGATTTTATCATTCTTTTCATCAGGTTGGTTACTGCCAAGGAATGTCTGGGCTAGCGGGCGTTTTGCTTATGTATATGGATGAAGAGGAAGCCTTCTGGGCGTTGAGCATACTGTTGTCAGATAGGAAGTATGCTATGCACGGTTTGTTTATAGAAGGTAGGTGTTGAAATTGATACAATCGGAATTTAATCACCTTATTGGATTCCTTTGCAGGCTTCCCCAAACTGACACGCTTTCTAGCGCACCATGATAAAATCATAGCCAAATTCATACCAAAGCTGAAGAAACACTTTGACCAGTACAACCTGGATTCGATACTCTACTCGTTGAAATGGTTCTTCGTTGTGTTTATCGAAAGGGTAAGGAATTCCATCTGTGGTTGATTCGAATTGCAGTAATTTATAACGTTTGTCACCATGCCCCCCTTAGATACCGTTCAATCTGTGTTTACGCGTTTGGGACGTTTATCTCCTGGATGGGGAGAAAGTTGTTACTGCCATGGCTTACACCATATTGCGATTGCATAAAACTAAGATTTTGAAGCTCAAAGACATGGATCTAATCGTGCAATATATACAGGTCAGTGCCTCACGTATGGTTGTTGGCTGCTTCGCATTTGAATTTCTAATTATTTCCCTTTTGCAGACTAAGCTGCATATCGATTTCGGTTACGACGAAGATTTCGTTATCCAAACGTTGGAAAAATGCATGGAGGAACTTCGCAAGGCCGGTTTGGATTTGCCGCCGCCGGCCGCTGAAATCGAACTGCCGAAGAAGCCGTTTGGAGAGTTTATTGAACCAACCGTTGAGGCTAAGGTGAGAGTGATGGTTTTTGATAAGTTCGATGCAAACTTCTGTTTTTATCAACAATTTCACAGATTGGACGTCGCAAGAAAGAGTTCACTGAAACGGAGAAGGAGGTTACTGAGACTGTTAAAATAAAGTGAGTGAACGTGTTTTCAGTACGTCACGTAAAAAAGGCCTGTTTTCTATCCTCCGTCACGTGCTTAATGGATGTTTCCTGAATTTTTTTTGGGGAATACTTGTTACCTAGCTGTTTAATTTTTAATTCACATTCTATTTTCTAGGCGTGAGATTACAGTGCAAGAGATTGCTAACCTGAACCAAAATACTACGATAGGAAGTGGCTCTGACACTCCTCTCAATACCGGTAAGTTTACACTCCAATTGGATGTTTAAAGATTGTGTTTTCATTTTCCTACATTAGCTTTTTTGTGCTTATTAATAAGTTACAGTTCGAGGATTATTACGCAAATTATAAATGATTGTTACTAGCATTATAATAATAATGTTCAAATGAAGAAAATTTGTTGCGTGTGCTCAACAAAATCTAGAGGATCAGTAACTGGCAACTAAATCAAAGATTAAGTGTTTTTTCAAGAGGGGCAATTCTAGTGTGGTGTTAGGCATTAAAAATCGAAATATCCAATTGGCACATGGAGCAGCGATGTTTCCACCGGCAAGATTTAGATTATTTAAGTAGTGACACACTGACCCTCTCAAAAGCATTGTTCTGGCAATGCTTCCCACAGTGAAAACGTTTTTGTAGCAATTGACATTCAAGTGGCCGCTCCTTGCCGCAATCATTTCCTTCGATGGATAATTTTCCAAATGAGGTCGGGGATTTGATCACTGTTCTAAAGTGGAATTGTCGAAGTCTTGTTCCTAAATTGGAATCTTTCAAATATTTAGCTCACAATGCCGGTTGCGATGCATTCGCTCTTTGTGAAACATGGCTCTCGACCTAAATCGATCTTTCTTTTCATGATTTCAATATTATTCGTCTTGATCGTGAGGATTCGCGTGAAGGAGGAGTACTTTTGGGGATTTTCTATAGAGTGAATTTTCCTGCTTTTTCAGGTATTGAAGTTGTCGCATGTCAGGCTGTTATTAAAATCAAAAGCCTTTGCATTGCTTCCGTTTATATTCCTCCTAGAGCCTCAATAAACCAAAAACAACATTCAGATATTTGTTCGGTTCTTCCTGCTCCGCGGTTGGTCATGGGCGATTTTAACTCTCACGGTGCAGGCTGGGGAGAACTGTACGATGACAACCGGTCTTCCTTGATATATGACCTGGGTGACAACTTTAATTTGACAGCTCTTAACAATGGATAAGTAACACGTTTGGCTGGTTCACTCTCAGTTGGCAATAGATTAGACCTCACACTTTGCTCGAATACATTATCGTTAGACTGCACGTGGAATGTGATCCAGGATCCCCACGGTAGTGATCATTTGCCTATTAAAATTTCGGTAACCACCGGTCTCACTCCGCCGGAATCCGTCAACTCCGTCCGCCGGCTTCCACCGCTGGAAGAATATAACCTTCTCTCCAACCTAATCTTAGACAGCGCGCTTCAAGCTCAAACTCGACTTGTTCCAGGAACTTCATTTCGCAGGAAACCCCCTTCTCCATGGTGGGATCGGCAATGCACCGAGGTTTACCGTAAAAAGTCCGGCGCGTTTAAAGTTTTCCGTAGACGTGAAACACCTGAGCACTTCGGAAGGTACACGGCTCTCGAACGCGAATATAAGAGCCTCATCAAGGCCAAGAAACGCAGTTACTAGCGACGATTTGTGGACAGGCTATCGCACGAGACGTCGATGAGTAATCTTTGGAATACGGCGCGTAGATTGCGTAACCGAACTACGAACAACGAGAGCAGAGAGTACTCGGACCAATGGATCCTCAAGTTCGCGCGAAAAGTTTGTCCAGATACTGTGCCGGCCCAGATGATTCCTCGCGAAACCACGATTCAATAGGTGAGATCAGCCAACCTTTTTCAATGGTAGAACTCTCTCTCGCGCTTCTTTCGTGTGGAAATACGGCTCCAGGGGCTGACAGGATCAAGTTTAACTTGCTTAAAACCCTTCCAGGCGTCGCAAAAAGACTCATATTGAACTTGTTTGATCAGTTTCTGGAACTCAACATTGTACCGGATGACTGGTGACGGGTGAGAGTTATTGCCATTCAAAAACCTGGTAAGCCCGCGTCCGACCACAACTCCTATCGACCCATCGCGATGTTATCCTGTATTCGAAAGTTATTGGAGAAAATGATCCTCTGGATTGTCATTGTCTGGACAAATGGTTTGAGACGAACAACCTGCTTTCAGATACTCAATACGGCTTCCTTAGGGAAGGTTCATTAATTATGTCACGCAGTAAGGGGGGAGGGGGGGTTTGGAAAAACGTGACGATCCATACAAAAAAATTTGGTTGTCCATACAAAAAACGTGACAAGGGGGGGGAGGGGGTTAAAAAAGTCAATTTTTGCGTGACGTAATTAATGAACGTTCCCTTAGGGAGCAAGGGAACGAACGACTGTCTCGCGTTGCTTTCCACAGATATTCAGTTAGCTTTTGCTAAAAAAGAGCAGATGACTTCTGTATTCTTGGACATAAAGGGGGCTTTTGATTCAGTATCTGTTGAAGTTCTTTCAGATAAACTCCACGCTTGTGGCTTTTCACCATTAATGACTAATTTTTTGTACAATTTGCTGTCAGAGAAACATATGAGCGCTTCCCATGGAACCTCTACAGCTTCCCGATTTAGCTACATGGGTCTCCCCAGGGATCCAGCTTAAGCCCTATCTTCTATATATATATTATATATATATATATATATATATATATATATATATATATATATATATATATATATATATATATATATATATATATATATATATATATATATATATATATATATATATATATATATATATATATATATATATGTATATATATATATATATATTATATATTTATTATTATATATTATTATTTTATTATTATATATATATAAAACAGAGTGGCATACGTAAGACCGCGCATAACTCGAGAACGGATTGTCCGATTTAAGTTGTCTTTTTTGTGTTCTGTTCGGCTACGCTCAAGGAACATTTATAGAAAAAGAAAATTGGATAAATTTATAGGAAAAATGAAAATTTTGAAAATGATAGATTTTCAATATGTACATACAGGGGATGGACAAAATGGTCGGGACAGGCAATTTTTTGATCAACTTGGAGTGCTCTAACTTCATGAAATATAATCCGATTATATTTCGCTAAGTAGCATTCGACTGGAAAATTTATGTAGTTTTATATCTTGGCAACATAATCTGCCATGGCCCCCAGACATCGGAGTTGTTCCGGGTTTCCGGAGAGGCACATGTGGAATTTGTGATGAGACTTTATACAACATGCCGTTGTCAAACTTTTTTTTTCAGGAAATACACGTAAAGACAAAATATTGATCAAGCGAATGAATTGTTGATAACATGAATCGGCCCTTAATTGACTGAGATATGGCCATTTCCTTGAATCAGGTTCTGATAAAGGGTCCTGGATACAGTTAACTCTTAATTTTACTCAAAACATGCCATGTGAGAGCTCTTTCTTCTTGGTTTTTCATCACCAACCTTATTGTAAACTTAAAACTCCCGGAACCATCAAAACGTCCCCAGGGGAACCTGTAGTTGGGACCAGTAAGGCATTTATCCCAAAACATGACGTGCGGCAGCTCTATCTTCATGATTTTTTCATAAATATGATAGTGATAAACTACAGAAGGCTATTCGATACATTGACCACTCTCGGCACCACCGGAACTTCCCCGGGGGAACCTGTGGTATAGGCCATTTCCGATTTTACCCCAAAAAATGCCGTGCGGCAGCTCTATGTTCATGGTTTTTTTAAATTATGATTTTGATAGACTTGAGAAAGCCATTGGCTACATTGGCCACTCCCGGAACATTTTTGGGGGAACCTATAGTAAGGATCAATTACAATTTAACCACAAAATAAGGACTATAAGATGCACGAGCTAGCCTGATCCAGATTCCTTATACCTCTGAGGGTCAATTCATTTAGCTTTGGTCCGGATAAGCAAGCTTTATTTCGTTTAAGTATAGGGAAGAGTAGGTTTTATTAGTAGAGGGTTGGTCCTCCATCCGCTCCAAGGACGGCTTCAATCCGCCTGGGAATGGAGCTGTAGAGGGTTTTAATGACGTCCAATGGTATTCCGGGGACCATGGCCAATTATGTTACCGAGATATGAAACTACATTAATTTTCCACTGGAATGTTCTTTGGCGACATTATATTAAATCGGAAAATATTTTAAGAAGTTTGAGCACTACAGAGCCTGTTCCGACTTTCCTACGCATACGATGAAATGTCGAATCAATTGTTGGCGATTGACAATGGAGAAGTACCAGTTGCGGTACTCTAATTTCTGTCATTTCACAACGACGAAAGAGGAACTCATTACGAGTGTTTTCCAAAACATTGATCAGAATTAGAAGAACCATGATTGGTTAAGTGCACGTGCGATTTTGGCAGCGAAAAATAAGGATGTTGATGATTTGAATTTCGTAATTTTGTAATCTGTTATCGATCGCGAATGAACAATAATAGAATTAAGGAGACAAACAAGCAAAGCCTGGCTTCCCGAGCAGGACCGAATAACTCGATAACTGGCCTTGGTATATATGAGCTTAGATTAAGAAGTAAAATACCTGAGGATAATACCATAAAATGGTTCCCACAATGTTATTCGAATACCAAATTTAGGTAAAACAATAGTACCTCTCAAGTATTCCCAGGTATCCAAAATAACAAGTTTTGGTATTCGAGAGATATTTTGCTTGCAATTCTTAGGTATTTTGATTCGGTATTTTACCTCTTAATCTAAGCTCTTTAATGCCAAGGCCAGTTATCAAGATCAAAATTGGGTATTCATGAGTTGTTGTCTCCTGCTCGGGTTGCAGTTACTTAAAAAAAGTAAATCATGAATGCTCGGAGTTATGTAAATCATAAAATTGGATAGAGCGGAACAAAGTTCGCCGGGTCAGCTAGTTTTGTATAATTTTTATGTCAAAGACATTGCCGGTTGTCTAAGTGACAACTGTACGTTGGGACAACTTGCAGATGACGGCGTAGTGTCTGTCACGGGACCCAATGGGGTCGATCTGCAAGGACTCTTACAGGATACCTTAGACAATTTGTCTACGTGGCCTCTAGAGCTAGGTATCGAATTCTCTACGGAGAAAACTGTTGGTAGTTTTTTCTAGGAAGCATAACCCAGCACAACCGAAGCTTCAAATTTGGGGTAAGCCGATAACTCATTCTATGTCTTTTAAATATCTTAAGGTCTGGTTTGATTCTAAGTGCACCTGGAGATCCCACATTGAGTATCTGAAGCGAAAATGCCAGCCAAGGATCAACTTTCTCTGCACAATTACCGGGACCTGGTGGGAAGCGCATCCGCAAGATCTTCTAACGTTGTACCGGACAATGAGTTTGTCGAACGAAAACTACCGTATTCTAAGGTAGTTTTTGTTTTTAGTCAGCGGCTCGGTCGCACTTCATTAAACTGGAACGTATTCAGTATCGGTGTCTTCGTATCGCGTTAGGTTGCATGCACTCGACTCACACCATGAGTCTTGAAGTGCTGGATGGCATGTTGCCACTCTCAGATCGGTTTACAGAGTTATCTCTCCGGCTCCTCACCAGATGTGAAGTTATGAACCCCCAGGTAATCGAAAACTTTGAGGAGCTTCGCGAGTTAAATCCTCAAACTCGCTTCATGACTTTGTACCATTTGTACATAACACAGATTGTCAGCACTTCGCCGAATATTCCCAATAGTGTTTGCTTTTCCGACTTCGGCAGTTCGGTTCATTTTGATTTATCCATGAAACATGAACTTGATGGAATCCCAGAGCATCATCGTCCTATGGTTGCTCCGGTAATATTTGCTGCAAAGTTTGGCCAAGTTGGTTCCACTAAATCGTTCTTCACTGACGGATCTTTGATATAGGAGTCAGCAGGCTTTGGTATATTTAATTAAATTTATAGCGCCAATCGTAAACTTCAAGCTCTTTGTTCCATATATGTCGGTGAATTAGCGGCAATACATTTTACCGGATCAGTACTTCTTTTTACGGATAGTCTCAGTTCTATAGAGGCTTTTCGCTCATTGAGGCCGGTAAAGCACTCCTCGTATTTTCTCATGAAAATAGAGGAGCTTCTAAACAGTGGTGCGACTTTTCATCTTCACTTGATGAAATCTGAGGAAAATTACTTCAGTGTGCTAGTCACATTCACTCTACGTGAGAGCTTCTGAATGTGTAAACTCGAATCTGTACATGAAGCGTTTTCGCTAGTTCATTCAACATTGTCCAGGCTGATTTGATTTTGAATTCATGAGCTTTTCGAGTTCATTACCCACTTCATAAGTCATTTTCATTTTCAGAAGGATTTAGTGAAACTGATAGAAATGTTTTATCAGTTCAGTAATGAATGACTGAGAGAGTAGCAGAACATACGTGCTATGATAAAAGCGCTTGGCTCAAGTGACTTGGATCGTATTGAAAAATAAGTTATTTTGCACGAATCTTACAAACAGATTGAACACAATTCGCAGTTCTATCGAAGAATGAATGCCGTAATTAATAAGAAAGAATGGATATTACTTAGGAAAGATTAAGATGATAATTCCTGATAATGAAACCTGATAATTCACTAAAAATTCACTTTTTAGTTAATTTTTAATTATTATCTTTCGTAAAATCCGGTTCCGTACATCATTTTTTTCTGTATCATCTACCCATCTATCACTGTATCATCTAATACAATAAACTAGCATATCAGCATAGTAGAAATCAGGACATTAGGAAACTCATTGGGTTCATAACAATATTTTGAGGGAATACATATTTTACCAGTTTATTTTTGTTTCAACCAAAAATGTATATTAATATTGTCCAAATGTACGTACCGAAAAACAGAATGTCAGTAGGTTTTAAGGGATGGATTTGAATTTTTAAGTCAATTTAATTGTTTACACCATTAAAGGCCAATTACATGATATATGATGATCGAAAATTATTTCTATGAATATAACCAACACTTAGTTCGACATAATTAATTTCGCAGAATCTCATTAGACTTTACTGTCTCACATATTTTTGATCATCTTATGAGTTATGAAACGTCTTACACATACAAATTTAGTTTTTTATACTGAGGTCGGTAAATTTGTACTGAGTTTTCAAACAGCTGTCAAAGTCAGTAAACTTTGAATCATCAGCTCATGAAATGCAACGAAGATTATAAAAATGTTATATTTTTCTATTAATAGATAATGTTGGAATGAAGTATTCAGTAACAAATTTGGAAGAATTTATGTTTTCTTTAATTTAAAAAATATATTTTTAAGTTTACTGAACTTATCAGCTGTTTGAAATTTTACCGAACAGATTTTGTGTGTAAATGAAAAGGCAAAGGCCACCGTCAGCTGGCGCTTGTTGACAAACGAAGGAAGCAAAACAAAAATTAACTTCTGCTCTAGATGCTCTGAGCGAAAATGACGGATTGTGTTGCCCGGATCATAGGTTGCATGCTCATAGGTGCATTTCCTACGAGAGTCGATTGCGCAACTGGCTTTCGCTCCATCCCGGCGGGCGTATTGTCGTGTTATTTGATTAAGTGTCGGTTTACTAGTTTGCAACCTAGACACTTTTTTTCTTGGCTGGAATGGTTCAGGATCCGTAGCATATGAAGTTAACACCAATATTTTGTCATAACCGCTTTTGAAAATATCTGCAACTTGGTTTGATACTGATCGAACTCTTGCGTTTAACTCAGTGAACCGAATGCTCGTGTGACAGAAAACACCGAATGAATGAAGCTTTCGCGGAGCTACTGTGCCAAACATCAACATGGGTCATTAGTGAACCTCAAGCTGTCTCACAGCAGCATTCATTGTTTTTAGGGCAGGTATGAAAATGAAACATGTAGTTCTGGAGCTTTGGACTGTGTTGATGGTTCATTTTCATCACGTCAGCAATTGAAAAAATGAATACTGCAAAACGTATAGCACAAGTCGAAATAACTGTTCGAATTCGTGGTTAAAATTACGTCGTTAGATATGAAAACAGTAGAACACATGTCACAGTAGAACTTCAAGTCCTGTAGCTTCCTATAGTTAACATTGCAAATCCTTTGTTACTTAGTGGGAATCTGTTCACTCTAATATCAAATGCTATACAATCCTAAGTCATCGATGCCGTGAGATGTAATTCTACAGACTTGCTCACAATGGATAGGATTTTTTTCCGTTGATGAAAATTATATAGAAAATCACGAGTAGATTAGATATGTATTCTCATGTTTTGTTGTAAATATTGTAAATGTTAACAAACAAAACATGAAAACCAACAAAAGTAGGAATGAGGATTACTTTTACATGATAACCATCTTCGTCTTAGATAACTTTAAGTTCCCTTTTGTGAATAAAGTTTAGTCTAAGCCAAACTCCTGAGACGCTCTATAGCTCTTTAAAACTAATGCAGCTCAATTACATGGGCAAGCCTTAAGAATTGAATTTCTGCAAAATGTTGTACAGCTAATGAATACGGCAAGATTAAAAACCAAGCACCCGAGTTTGAGCTTACCGCCATAAATGTTAAGTATTAGTTCCATTCATATTTTCAGTTGTTTCAAGAAGTTTTTTTTTCTTCATACATTCTCAAACGTTCCATATGTTTGTATCACTTCATGCCGATATTTTCTTCTTCTTCGTTTATATAGTGCTGCCTCGTGTTTGTATTTAGGAATTCCTTGCATAGCCCACTTCACGACCCCTCTAAATTTGATACAAACTAACCGATGGCAATGTGTGAGAGGTGTGTAATATGCTTAATAGTTGTCCTTGTCGATAGTCAACTGATTATCGAATCGAAAACTGCACACAGCCAGCACTGCCAACCCTATTAAAACACATAGCACTCAACAGCCGTCTTGTAACTAACAGTTCAATGTCTTCCTGTTTATGTTTCACCCACTAGGAAACGTTCCCGAATCGGAAGATGGCGGTTCGCTCTTGGGCAGCTCGCGGAAGTCACTTGCCGATACGTCGGTGACGTCAACCGCTGACCTGAGTGTCCTTTCCGGAGGCCATAGTCAGCGTTCCCACAATGCATTCGAACTCAGTTACGAGGATCATCCCAAGACGATCGAAAGCGCCGACGAAGGTGAAGGGGAAAGCAGTCCGGGGTAAGTTTTGCTCCTTTTAAGCATCACATAAGACGCTATAAATTTATGTCACTGCCATTCCACTAGGATAATCACATAGTTTCACCCATCGCACTATCTAGCCGTGTTTCGCTGTCTTCGTCCTTTAGTCGCCTTCATGGTCACCGTAAACGATTGATTCATATTTTGTTGTATTCTGTTTGGTTAAGCTCGCCGCCTGCAAACGATAGTCTTTGGGAGGATTTCTTTATTAATAGGTTCTTATTTTGAATTCCATTCTTCTCTAAGGCTTCATTTTGTTTCAGATTACGGAAACGAGCGATTATTCTCTCGGCAAAACAGAAACCAACCGCAAAGGGCCCAACGTAAGTGTTGCGGTTGATGGGCAGTAAATACTGTTCTTGGTAGCGGTTGTCAGTTACTTTAGTGAAAAGATGTAAACTTGTTCTCACTTAGAAGGCATATACATTTGCTTATGTTGTGTACATATAGTTTCGATTTTTGTATTCGTTTTGTTTGTGTAAAATATGTTCTATCATTTGGTTTATGTGTACATTAGATTTAATTTGTACCATTTTTATAGTTTGGGCATAATGATTACTGGAGTAGTTTAAAATTATTGATCATATATTTCTTGACGGCAACTTATACCTACTTCAATTTAATGCAGCAATGATACATGTTGTTTATTTTTACAGTTTATCATATTCATAGTACATACAGCCTTGAATTTTGTTATTTGGTTCTTTCTATGTGTGCTACCCTAGTATAACCTGTTTTGTGTACTGCCCCAACCTTTAGCCGTAGTTCTCATATACCTGTGACTTTCTAAAAATCGTATCAGACCACATTTTTGTCCATGCTTCGTCTGAATAGTAAGCTGACAATTTCTCAGCTATACTTTACAGCAGTCTACTTCTGGATCTAATTGAACCTATTTGCCAGTCAAGCCGCTAATTTTTAATAATGAGGCTCAAAGAATGACACAATACGGTATTGCTGGCTTAACTAGAAATGAGAAGAAAAAATAGTATTTTCCATTTTATTCCAACTACCTTTATTGCTTATCTTGACAGATACGCTTGTTTTGTCTACAATGTGCAGACTTCTTCAGTGTAGTGTACTAATAGCTCGACTACACGAGTACACGGCACTGAAGAAGTTTGCACATCTCCAACATATCAGCATTTTCTCCAACCATTACTTCAGGAATAACAGTATAACTAGAAATGAGAAGAAAAATTAGTATTTTCCATTTAACTCCAACAACCTTGCTATCTTGACAGATACGCATATTTCGTCTACAATGTGCAGACTTCTTCAGTGTCTCGTACTAATAACTCGACTTAGTACGAGACACTGAAGAAGTCTGCACATTGTAGACTAAATACGCGTATCTGTCAAGATAAGCAAAGGTAGTTGGAATTAAATGGAAAATACTAATTTTTCTTCTTATTTCTAGTTACAGATATTCCACTAAACAACTCAAACTCTCTAGGATATAACAGTATAGTTTTTGTGTAGATCCTCCTTCATTTAAAATCACAAAACTTCACAAGATCCCTCCGAACATTTCAATAAAAGATAGTTTTGTAAAACTGCCGATGCAATGCCAGAAGAAACTCCTGAATGCATTCCTGGAGGATTGCCTACAAACGTCCGAAGATTACCTATAGAAACGCCAGAAAGAATGTCTAAAGGAATGTCTGAGAATCTTTAAGAAATTTCATAAATATTTTCTTTAAAAATTATCATTTTGGGGCACATACACAAATTGACTTTCAGACTGTCATCTGTCACTGTAATGTCAGTGTCAATTGGTTTATTTTGCTTCTTGAGCCTAAAATAGCACACTGAAAGTAGCATTTATAAAAATTTGGATCATAAACTCATATTTCAAATAGGAGGATTTTGAGTAAACAAGCAATTGTCAAAAATCTTAAAAATCTTGATTTTTTTCAAAAATCTTTTATCTGATACAGATATCTGTATGAAGAAAATGAATAAAATCTGTGTCAATCTAGATACATCTGTGCATGTTGCAACCCTGCTGGGAGAGTCTGGGGGTGAAATGAAACTTAATCATCCTAAGAAGGCATAAGGCTCAATATGACCCGAAGCGTACCTTTAAAATGCTACTAGTTTTGAAAATAACAGACTATAGATTCATGATTTTTCTGATTGGGGAGACGTTCATTTTAAGGTAACACTTTGCGTTTCTGAAGGGCTTCACCAAAAAAAGTTATAATTCGGCTTTGATCCAACGATTTCTTAACCATTTTATGACCAAATTTTCATTTCTATAAACTCAAAATTATTGTTGATGAATAAATTCTAAGAGCCGGCGTCGGTGGTGTAGTGGTAAGCGTGACCGCTACTGGCACCCCAGTGGGTCTGGGTTCAATCCCAGTCGACGTCGGTGGTTTTTCTGAGGCGAAAAAATCTTGGTCACGTCTTCCTTCGGAAGGGATGTAAAGCCGTTGGTCCCGGTTCATAGTCATGAGTCGTTAGGTAGGGTCCAGGTGGTGGAGTCGTCTCCCTGGCGTCGGTGGTTGTCACCATGTGAGGAAATAGGCCGACGGAAAATAAATAAGCAAAAAAAATATTCTAAGACTATGGCTGACAAGCTTAGATTGGATGGAAATTGCAGTTCAGAATCTGGTTCTTATATGTGTGTGCTATCTCCGCGAATCGTCGTTTGGGCAATTTAGCTTCTTAAGTGCTAGATATCTTTGAGTATGTTACAAATAAAAAAAAATTTCAAAACAGTTAATAGTTTAACTAGTAAATAATAGATAGTTTATTAAAAAACGTCTGGCTCGAACAAGAGCTTGTAACAGAATCCATGGGTTTCTACTACCAGCTGACAGCTAGGTTTTCATCATCATATCATGGCATACTCGGTTGTCTAGCTAATGGTAGCATCTCCCCCTTTATTCCAGTACCGGGTGTAATCCTCCAATCGTCTTGGCGGTCTTGGGCATCTGACTGGGCGAGGTGTGGCGTCGTCATTTCGTTGAGAAAATTTGTGTTGATGCAATTATTGTCGCTGCAGCCGCCACCTTGTTCCATCCAGGCTATTGGCGGAATCGTCAAAGGGAATAGCTTGACTTGGACCGGAACTGGTGGTTGGTTCCGGGGTTACATTCGGTTGCACAGGAACTGGTAATCCGAAGTCTGAAGTCAGCTCTGCCTAAGGTAGTTGAACTTAGCATTATTGCTGCTGGATTTCATCGTAACTAGTGCGTAATTGATTTGCCCGAGCCAGTTCCCGGCGTTCTGAACTTGATTCAGTAAAACATTGAAATTTACCTTTCCAAACGCTGCAATGATTGTTCCAGGTTGCCATGTCCGGTTTCTGGCGTTTTTGTGGACCTTCGCATAAGCCATTGCACCAGCAGTTAGGATTGTGGCGAAAGATGAATCCAAAATTGATGTCGGTTTTACTTGATGAATTTTCGTAGGTCGAAGCAAATCAAGAGTATTCATCGGCTGGTCAAACATCATTTCTGCTGGAGATTTTCCTTCCAACATGTTGCTTGAGGCTTAGTGGCACACTTGAAGAAATGTTTGCAGCGCCTCAGATGATGATATGTTTTTCCCCGTCAGGGATTCGTTTCCAAGAACCTTATGCTTTCGGCCACGGCTGAGGCTGGATCTGCGGTGGAGACTTTACTGCGCTAGCACATGTAGAACAACGTCGAACATAGCTCTGGATATCTTCATCAATCCCAGACCAGTAAACGATACTGCGTGCTACTAATTTCATTCGGTTCATTCCAGGATGACAGCGATGAATCTGCTTCAGGATGCTAGAACGAGATACAGCAGAAACTACGATGCGATCGCTGAACAAGATGCAATTCTTGATGATCGAAGGAGATTCCCGCCGGCAATAGAACGTCCTGAGACTTGGATCGGTAATTTGCTTGACCGCTGGCCAGTGTTTATGTACTGGATAACCGTCTAAAGCAGCTTGTATTCCTTCGTGGCTGAATGAACCATCTCGAACATGATCGGAAGGTTGCTTATTGAAGAGCCGCTTTCACCCTGTGCACTTACTGCTTCTAGCCCTGAGCACGAGACTTGTTCTGACTTCCAGCTTCTTGCTCCGCCATACCACAACAATCTTTCTGTTTATGCTCAGGCTTCTTACAGAAGTAGCACGTTATCTTTTGCTTCTCTTCCGGAACGACGCTTCGATTTTATCAGACCCAGAGTGAGCTCTTCGTCTGCTCTACTCTCCAATGCCGTAGTTAAAGTGTTGACTGATTCCTATAAGCTACGGAGAACCATGCCCCCCTGCAGGTTTTTGAGCAATTCCTGACCCGCCACGATTAGCCGCTCGCAAAGATCTTCCGTTTCAAAAACATGCTGTTCGGTGCCCTCGTCATCAGAATAACGTTTACCGCAGATCTTCACGAGTATGGACAGCTTCGAGTTTAGCGATGCCTTCTCATAGTGTCGTTTCAATTTCTTCCACGTTTCCTTAGCCGTTGTGGAGCTTTTGATGAGGTCAAACGAACAAAAGCCCATTCTTTGCACGTGCACGCTGGTCACCGCTGTCCCAAGCTCCAATGACAGTTTCAGTTCCCGGACCAAGTCCACCGCCAAGTTCTGGTCGTTTACCGGTTACATACTTCCAGAGATCGTTGCAGGAACTCTACTTTCGTCTTCCAGGTCTAGTAATTTGATCCGTTTAGCTTAATGATTCCCAATCGTTATATCTCGCATCGAAATTTGATTTTTTTCGATCTTCAGCAGCGCAAACGAAAAAATCTGGAGGTTTAAGTTTAAAAATTTTCACTTGCAAATAATCTTCCTCAAATCTGCCAAATGTCCATTATGCCAAAAGACCCTTATGCTTATTGCATTTTGAATGTCCAAGTTATGCCAAATTTTAATTATGCCTCCTGAACCTGAAGTAGCTTTCATTTTCCAATACTTATGTCAAATGATCGTAATTGTTTCTTTGTTTTATAATTAATGGTCATTATGTCAAACGGCCCTTATGTCAAATGACCATCGATTGTCCGACATCTTATGCCAGATGACTTTATGGTATTTTATTATATTTTGACGGATAGGACTGTTTTTTTACACTCAAAAAAAATGAACACGTTGTTTCAACGAGAAACGTACGTAATTCTTCTCCACTGCCAAAATCAGTAATAAACACTTGGAATTCACGTAAGAACTGTGTAATTTCCACGTAGATCATGTTCTACTTGAAAATCACATAAATCACTGACACGTAATGTTTACCTGATTTTACGGAAGAAGATTTGATTTCGTGTTCATGTTCATGTTCATGTAAGTTACGTGAAATTTCACGTGGTAACAATGTTGATATTTTTTTAATGTATTAATCGAGCATTCGAGCAGTCGCAGACGTCACTTAGTTTGAATTTTCCTAGTGTTTCAATTCGAAATTATTCAAGCTTATAAAGTCTTCTATTGTAAGTCTTCTATTGTATTATTGTGTTCAGTCGACATGAACCAAAGAGAAAGTCGATTAAGATAATCAATCAACGAGTCTAGGCCTTTTTCAAGTGTTGCGCGAGATAGTTGCAAAGACTTTGAACACATTCTGTTTAAGTCATTTGAATACAGATAAACACACAAATGTCGAGTTTCAAGAGCTTTCGATGAATTAGCCAGCAATGAATTAGGAGTATTAGGAGACGAACAAATCGCTAGAACTAGAAACAAGCAATAGGTAGTATAAGCGCCCGATCGGTTGCATAACCTTTTGTCAGTCAAGGGGATTTCCCCCCTTGCCTATCCTGCATGGGGTAGTATGACAAAGGGTTATGTGCCTGATCGTATACTACCGTTCAAATGCCCTCCGCTCGTTTTCAATCTTGTATTCTTTCAATTTTCAAAGCCTGCCGTTACTCTATACGGAACTATCAATACACTTTCTCTTCATGTCTATTTGTTCTAGCAATAAAATTACTGTCCGCTCCTAGCGCTTCGCATGGAGATGAGAAATTATCTGCTTCTGCTAACTTCATCAAAGATCGTTACTTCCGCGCTGGGGAGAATACAAAAAATGATTGCTTGTTAATTCCGTTTCGACTTTGTTCACCTATTCTGGAACTTTTAGTAATCAAAACAAACACCTCATGATTCATTATCATGTCAATACTGGTCTGTCAGAAGGGCTGAAGTGCAGTGATCGATTTCGCAAGAGAACATGAATCCCTCGTATACTGATCTGTTTTCCTGTTACAACACAAATTTTGAAGTAAGATATTCACCAAAACTTTTTGCAGTTAAACACAAATAAAAAATATTTTTATTTTGTCAAAAATTAAAGATGGGATCCAAAAATAATGTGGCAACCCTGCTTCCCAGTAGTCTGTTTTAAAAGGCGAGAAACAATACCTTACATTACATGTTTAATATCAGACTGCATCATGTATATTTATTTTACTATGTTTTGTCAGGGTAGTTGGATTTTTTTTTGTGTTGCACATATACCTATATTGTGCATATACGTACATATTACTTGTTGTGTGTTCAATATCGTATTCCAGAAAACATTCTTCGATAACTTGTACCTCTAAGTGCGTATAAACCATAACTATTACTCAGTAAGATTAGTTGACGGTTATCTATTGCGCTTATTCTACGCGTCGTGCGGATATCGAGACGAGTCTTTCTCACTGACGAGGTCGCAAATATAATCTTACTCGATTCGGCAAGTCGTTTCACCTGCTTCGACTCGCAGAATAGGTCTGTATATATCATATATCGCCAACTGTGTCCGTATTAGTTAAGCTCGCTACCAATTACTGTATAAACGTAGATTAGCACTGTACAAAAGATATGCATATCTTATCCGCACGGAACATTCCGGGGTTTCTGTGTTTATTTTAAGAACTCCCAGTCGAGTAGCATTTGAAACCCTTGTAACTATAACACGCATATGCCGGTTCACTGAGGTCTTCTAACCGACCACTAATCCTCTTGGTTTGTGTCTATTTCACAGGTCCGCCATCGGTTCAATAAGCGTAGTTGCTCGCAGCCCTTCAATTCAACAAACGCCCCGGGCAATGTCTCCGCAGGACGTTGTGCGCATTTACGTTCCACCGGCACCACCAGAAGAGTTGCGGAAAGGTGCCGCCCATTCCGCTTCCAATGCTACGGTTGTGGCGGCCACAACGGCCAAGAAGGAATCCTCTAGCAAAAGTACGAATCGATATTCGAATGGTTCTAATTACTCCGGTGCCGGTACACCGATCGTGGTAAGTCGAATGAGTAATTACAACGATGAAGAAGAGGACGACTCGAAAACCAGGAGGAATAGTGAAATCGAACTGTATCAGCCTACGTATAGTAGTGGCAGGTTTGAGTATGGTAGCGACTATGGCACGACGTCGTCCATACAGAACTATGGTATCAATGGAAGGTCTACGTCCAGTTCAAGACGTGGTAGTATGTCGAGGAAGTCTCCGGCACCTATGCTGGACGGGGAGTTTATAATCGAGTGTAGTCACTTGAAAGGAAGGAAATATGTACCGGAACACCACGCAAGTCATAGCAGTTTGAATCAGAGTGGTGTTGTCAGGGTGAGAAATGGGTCGGAGAATAATATACACCGGATGACGTCGTTTGAAGAGCTGGCGAAAAATAAGTATCTAGGAGGTAGCAATAGCAGTTTGTTGAAAAATATCAACGACGATTACATTATACGGCAGATGGTGCGTGCGAAGGGAAACAGAATGACAAAAAGTGAGATATATGAAACAGTCGATAGCAGTGAAAGCGGAAGCAACGATCGGTACGAGATTTACGCTTCGATAAATTCGCAAAAGATTTCTAGGGGACATAAGAGCGATTACAACATTCAGTACAAGAATCTTTCGACTAGAGGTACAGTAGGGGAAGGCAATGGGCATGAGTACAACAGCATTGAGTACAAGGCATTCAAAACTCGACAAAATAGCAGAGAAAGTGGGAACGATATCAGTCCTTTTGACTACGATCTACTGACGGATAGTCAACAGGAAAATAATGCGCTGCAAGAATACAATCGATTCTTTAACAATGAAGGCGACGACGAAGATAAGTTACTGAACAAATCGTCGGACGAATCTTCCACTAGTCCTCCTCCCAAAAGGCTGGTGCAATATGTTCAAAATAGCTCAACTATCGTAAACAGTCCGAGCAACGAATCAGTTCCACTGTTATCTCCAACGTCTATTGAACGTAAAACGTCCGTCCCAAGTCAATCCTCCATCCCAGTGAGTAGCAGTGTGAAGCGCAGCAAATACTCTACCGATTCGTTCCGATTAGAACTGTCATCTCCGCTAACGTCGTCCAATCGAAGAAACACCAACGAATCAACTTCTTCCACAGCCTCGTCGGCTTTTGCCGTAAGGCAACACTATCACCAACAACACCAACAACAACCAGCCGGGTCTCGTATTCCCGTCATTAAATCACCAACATCACCTCCTTCGTCGCTGCAAGGTTCCTTGCGGCAGCCCAACAAGTCTAGGATTCCAACATCACAGCAGTCAGTCGCTTCACCTCTTTCTCCCACTGGAATTTCGGCCCACACGAACGGTCGAAATACGACCGGAAGTCGAATACCAGCCGGTCCGTTCTCGCCAACCCTATCGAGTCCAACGCAACGTGGCCAGTACGATTTGAGCATGGGCCGATCGCGAATTGGTTCGTCAAGCTCGGCACATCAAATCCAGCCGACAAACGATTCCAACAAAATTCGAATCAAGGTAAATCAGTCACAGTCGTATAGTTCCGGCTAGAGAAGCAAATAAACTCAGATAGCTCAGCAGTCCTCTGCTTGGGTCAAGATAATATGAAGCCTCGAACTATCTTTCCCCCCTTTCTCTTTTTCTCTCTCTTTCTCTATACATTCCAATTGTTAGAGTTTAGGATTTTTAAACGATATTTTTTTATACAAACAGAAACGTGTTCGAGCAAAGCTTACAAATCTTCTCATATTAATTATCGAATAAGATATTTTCATTTCGAAATAGTTTTTTGTTATGAAAAAAAACAAATGGAGATTTTAATCTGTTTTTAACACACTCATTTGCAATGATAAAAAAAATCTCATTAACGTGCATTTATTTTGCTTACTGAAAGTAGGAAGGAAACGTTAGTTATATAAAAAGTGCAGTGAAGTGGCAATATATCCTAGCACTGTATGAAATGAAGCAAGTTTAACAAAGAAGAAAAACATGATTTTAATAGCCGGTACAAGCAAATACGGGAAGCAATCTCTCCTTTTCGGATATTATCTTATTCTGGTCCGGTTAGAAATAGGATATATAGAACAAGCATTCCCTAAACGCGTAGAACACCAACCATGTTGTAATGCGGTTGAAAATCGTTTCCCATATAATAATGTACTCCTTAGCAATGCCTTGTAGCGACCGAGTTTTGGTTCGTATTGTTGAAGCATATAATGTTCTGTTCTGTTTCACTAGAGAGATTTTATACACCTACTTTGTCCGTTTGTGTCACTAGCAACTGCTGGAACAACCGAGCTCGTCAGGGGTTTACCGGAAAATATTATGCCAAGAGAACAACGCCCGTTAATAACGAAACAATTCAGCTCATTTGGTTCACCATTTTATACAATTATTGTGCAATCGAAAAGTAATCCTCGGAAAAGTTGAAGCTGAAGATCGCATCGCATCGTAAAATCTCTGTGACTTTTGGCAAAATATTTTTCGGTAAATCTGTATACATAAAAAACGTTATTAATAAAGACAGTACATATAAAAAAACAAACCGCAGCCCCTCTCAATAGTCGAATCTTACACATATTGCAGCGACATCCTCCAAAATAATCAAATATTTTGATTTACATCGTTTAACCTAAAACTCTAATAGAATAACCGGTACAATATCTGACTGTTACAGAGCATAACCAAAAATATATAACCATAGAACAGATCCATACAAACGCAGTCAACATATGTGGCTCAATCTTATGAACTCGATAATTCCAATAAAATTACACCGCAACAACTGTAAAGAACGCCAATGTGATTTTCCTGAATAATTAAAGTACACATCCTTATTTCCGTTGGTTAACTGACCCATGACTACGACAAAAATGTAACGAATACAATTGTTTCCAAACCTACTCTTCAAAGTTGAGATGGCCGATGCAAATTTTCTTACGAACCCATTGCCTTTTCACATTGACGCCTGGAAACGTAATTTTCCCACACGACAAGGAGACGATGCTACCCAGGTAACCAATAAGCATTAGGATATGCAGTAAATCAACCCTAAATCTGCATTTTAAATGCTACAAGCATTATATTAGCATTATATCAGCATCTTGAATGCTATCTGCTGTAAAGTTGAATTTCAAATGCTATTTAAATGATTGTAGTCTGTAATAAGCCCTTCGAATGCAAAATAGCATTAATGAAGAATTATCATAGCATTGCAGTAAAGCAGCCGTATGTTGGGTCAAAAGCGGCATTTATGTTGCATTTAAGGCGACTTAATTGCTTGATAGGCTGTCGTGAAGACGCGGTGGAATTGCTCATTGGTTACCTGGGTAACTTCAAGCAAAATTTTCGAGAAAATGTGAACTTTGTAGCACAAACATTTTTGGAAGATTATTCTGAAACTGGAGAAGGAGTAAGGGGAAAGGGGCATGATGAGCACCCTAAGCAATGCATAGGTTTTTTGTTACTAAATGCAATCAAATTCCATGTTTCGCTGCTTTATTTCAATCGAAGTCTTTTCATCAGTGATCTGATAATAAAAAGTATGAAATTAGCCATTTTGGATCATAACAATAATTTTTTTATGATTGGATGGAAATGAAAGCATTCTTAGAGGTACGGGGCTAATTGAGCACCCCTATGGGGCATAATGAGCACATCTATAAAAATCAGTAGAAATTGTAGCTTTGAATCCTTAATATATTTACTATTAAAGATAGACTTATGAGGAATTAAGAATCGTTTATTGGAGCATTTTTATGTTGATATCTTAACATCAGGATAAAAAAAAGAAAACATCTTACGGACGGTATGATGGGCAGTTTTCACCGCTACATTCGTGAAACCACAAATAGCACTGGCTGCATTTGCGCCAACCATGCCCACCATTGGAAGAACTGAAGCATTTGCCGCATAAATCACAAAGGGAATCATGCAAATTTTGCAAATTGTGCATATCCGCTTTAGTTAGGCGACCACGTTTTCATTTTCGGAACCATTTTTAGAATTTGCTGAACCTTTCTCTCCTTCGTCAACTGGATGATGTCTCGTGTAGCCTGCAATTGTTTCAATGCCCTCCTGTATGGACTAGTGGTTAAGTTTGTTGCATTGTCCCTTTTTCGAATGCTCGCAACCTTCCTTCCTGTCGATTTGGGAATCGGCAAAACAGCTGACGGCGGAATAGGAAAGACGCTTGATGGGCCGGGTTTAAAACGAATGTCCAATTTGTTTTTTCATGGATGATCGGTACGGAAGGGAGCTGACACCTTTGCTTCACACGCAGTCTCAATGTCCAAAGCCGGCGGACACCCTCGGTGTTCTTGAAATGACTTTTCACCTGCTATATCCTCGAATCCATCGAAAGGCGGCTCATCATCTTCTAATTCATCCGCAGCAGGAAATGGAATGTCTGATACCTACGACGAAGCGAAATCATGATCGTCAAATATGTATCGATTGAATGGCACTATTCCAGTCTTTCGAAATCCGTTTAGAGCAGTGTTTACTCAAGAAGTTTGTATAAATGCTTTGCCCAACAAACTGCCTATCTCGTTCAATGTCACAACTTTTCCTGGGTTGTTCTTCAGAAACGTCTCCACAGCTTTAGAAAATTTGGTTTTGAACGGACCCAAAAAGCTCACGTCCAACGGTTGTAATTTATGGCTGCAATGAGGCGGGAGACTCACCACAGTAACGTTGTTCTCAACAGCCTTTTCGAAGAACGCCAAGTTTTTTGTGTGGGAGACATGACCGTCTAGTAGCAGCAGCACCTGCTTTTGTAGGAAGTGGTCGAACCATATATTAAAATTGATCAGTATTATCCACCCGGTTGAATTACAGCTGAAAATGCTATCTTGAGGCGCTCCGTGTTTCAACTGCTCGGTTAATCGTGCTGTAGGGAAAATCACCATAGGTGGTAGGAAATGTCCAGTCGCAGACATACATAGGCTTGTCGTGGATAACAATCCTGTTTCCGCTGATGTTATGCAGCCAACCTGTCGCCTACCTCGTTTTTAAATTTTTAAATTTTAAATTTCATAGTGATTTTATTATATTATCTTACCGTAACGACAGACGTCTCATCAACATTGTAGATCCTGCTGGGAGAAAACATGCCGGTTTCAAATTCAGGGTGGCCACAGACTCGGGAAATATGCGGGGAAAAGTTGTGAATTTCAAAAGCCATCGGAAATTTTTGTCATATGGAAGGAACCATACTCACACCTTTTTAAAATTATTTGAGTAGCGTTTTTGTCGTCTACTCGCCCCAACGATCTCATTAACGGAATGAACCAGTGTTTTTCTGCAAATCCAGCATTGTTGAAGAAGATAGCTCATTGCTATATGGATGGCCCGGTTTTCAAATGGAAGGCATTTAAAGAATTGACTGGGGGAACCAGGGATCTGCGTGCCAGCCCTGGGTTTGAAGTCCTCAACATCATTAGCTGCGGCATGCACGTCATACACAATTCTTTCAAAGAAGGGCTAAGACAAACAAATTTGCATGTGGATCATTTTCTGCTGGTTTTGTTCAGCCTGTTAAAAACGTACCGCTTAGGGCATCTTCACGGATGGTCTATTTTTGAAACAAATTTATACTTGATTTGGATCAGCAAACTTTAATAGAACCAGCTAAAATAGACCAACTTTGCGTTTCCCGCACCGGTGTTGTATTTCATGTTATTAAACCCGCCAGCACCTATCAGCCTGTCGACCATTCAACATCCAGAGATCAAAAGTTTTGTTTCTTTTCAGAGACCGCAGATTTTTCGCAAACTTTAAACATCTCATCTCATTTAAACGATATTAGATATTGTAATTTGGCAGCAAAAAAACATGAGTCGAAACCGAGAGGGTCACCTCCTGGAAGACACCCCAATGTCGACCATAATTTCCGTTTCGTTCATTAGAAGCTGTTCAAGGACTACTTTAGCGACACGCCAGCCTATGAGAAGAAGCACTTTCTGCGTCGTTTCAACATGCCAATGGAGATGTTCCTGGACATTATGCGACAACTAGAGTCAACTGATGCCTTTTTCCAGCTGCTGCGATGCAGTTGAAAATGTTGACGTGAGCCCGTTACAAAGGTACACTTCATCGTAACGGATGTTGGCGTACGGTTTCTCAGCTAGTTCTCTCGACGAAAACTTTAGGGTTGGTGACCTTGAGGATGTTTTGCAGATCTATCCTGAAGACTTACGGCACGCAGTATTTGCGTTCTACCGGAACAATACCGGAATAGGTTAAGCAATTGATGAACGAAATGCTTCCCAAATATTCGAAAAAAAATCGTACAAATTCAGTGAACTTCCTAGAAACTCAAAGAACTTATCAGAAACCTCTCTGAGGTTTTGCTATTCTTCCAGAAGTTCACGCAACAATTCAAAAATTAAGGGAGGTTCCCAGAAGTTCAGAAAACTTAACAGATTTGTTTGGGTATATCTCAGAAGTTCATAGAACTACTCAAGTAACTTTCCTGAAAATTAGAGAACTTCTCAAAAATTCTGTTCAAACTGTCCAGCAATTCATTAAGCTTTTCAAAGGTTTGCGAATCTTCCTAGAGGTTCAGAAAATTTCTCATAATTTCATGAAACTTGCTAAACGTATACAGAACACCTTAAAAGTTCAGGGAACATGTGGTGAGGAGCCGGAACTTTGCAGCAAGTATCACAGGAGTAATCATAGAACGATGATGCTCTGGAATTCCACGAATCTCCAGCTTCCTGGATAAATCAAAATGAACCGAACTGCCGAAGTCGGAAAAGCAAACACTATTGGGAATATTCGGCGAAGAGCTGACATCCTGTGTTATGTACACATGGTACAAAGTCATGAAGCGAGTTTGAGAATTTAACTCAAGGAGCTTCTCAAAGTTTTCGATTACCTGAGGGTTCATGACTTCACACCTGGTGAGGAACCGGAGAGATAATTATGTATACCGATCCGAAAGTGGCAACATGCCAGCCAGCACAGGGAAGACTCGTGGTATGAGTCGAGTGCATGCAACCTAACGCGATACGAAGACACCGATACTGAATACATTCCAGTTTAATGAAGTGCGACCGAGCCGTCGACTGAAAACAAAAACTACCGTATTCGATAACCGACAAAATCATTTTCCGGTACAACGTTAGAAGATCTTGTGGATGCGCTTCCCACCAAGTCCCGGTAAATGTGCAGAGAAAGTTCATCCTTTGTTGGCACTTTCGCTTCAGATACTCAATGTGGGATCTCCAGGTGCACTTTGAATCGAACCAGACCTCAAGATATTTAAATGACATGGAATGAGTTATCGGTTTACCCCAAATTTCAAACTTCGGTTGTGCTGGGTTATGCTTCCTAGAAATAACTACCAACTCAGTATACAAAACACCTTAAAAGTTCAGGGAACATGTAGGAGATCGAGTCGTTTCCTAGATCGAATCTCCTATGACTTTGTGTCTTTTGGCGATTCGACGGGACTTGTTAGAGCCGGTACGGAGAAAAAGCTAAACTCGAGCGTCTGACAGTCAAAACTAAATCGTTAATTGAAATAGAATCTATTCAATAAAGAAAGCGATAGAAAGCGACAGAGCTTAAATTTCCGACAAAGACGTTTTGGCATTCCGCAACGACTTATGATCGGTTTACTGTGGTTTTTTGAAGCTTCTAAACAAATCTCCATTAACATTCCCTTTAACGCGTTACGCCATTTGCTTTAATCTTGTTGTTATAACTCACTTCACGGACTTAGCTAAAAAGTTTCTGGATCTGTGCCTGGAATCGTTCGTAGATAAAGAACATCTTAGCCCTGCAGTTGCTCACTAAGTAAAAGAAGAATTTGGGTAACTGTGTTCAATGCCGCCTGACGTTGCTTGCCGGATTCCATAGACAAGAACATCGTTTGAACAAATTTTGGCTAGAACTAATCGGTCATTCCAAGAAGGAGCTGCCAAATTTGACAACATTAGTCAAAAATTTGCTCATCCTGTCAACAACGTTGAGAACACGAAGTTCTTGATACAATATGCACGCAGCGCACGTTGTACTTGAAAACCTCGATCGCTTTACTATTTTTCTTCAATGTTTATGCTACTAGAAACTTGAAAAATCAATGACTTATATAAAGCTAAGTGTTCTTGATAGCAATATGAGAGACCAAAACAGATTATGTACTACGCAAGAAGCCCACAGCTACCTTTTGAAAAAAAAAAAACTTCATATTCTTCAAAAATATATATTAATCCAATATAAACTCATCTTCCCAGTCTGGAAAATATTGCAAAAATGCGGAAAAATGCGGAATTTTTAAATTAAGCTTGTGTTGCCACCCTGCAAATTCCTTTTCCAACACATCCAACAACTTATTCACCGAGATCCGGTTGAATCCCTGAGCGCATGCAGCTGATGTTGCCTCTGGAGAACAGAATGAAAGCTTCGGGTTCCTCTTTCGCAAGCCAAAAAGCCAATCGACTCCAGCTAGTTATTTCTCCTTACTGAAGGGGTGTGTTTTACCATTCTTCTCAGCCAGTTGGAAAGCCAGGCTTCTGACTGCCCGTGCCGTTACTCCATAGAAGCTTACTTCTAGTTTAAGGATGTGTTGTACTAGGTCAGCCTCGTCTTCTTCAGAAAACACGGTGGAATATGACCCGGCGAGTCTAACTTTCTGCTGCGGCGCAAGCTTTAAATATCGTACAAGAGTTTGTCGTGGAATACCATGTTCCTTGGCGGCTCTTTTCACTGACACTCCATCGTGATTGACCACTCTCATTACCGATGTCAAATTGACTTTTGTCCACCGCTGGCGATCCGTAAGGCGTTTCTAATTCCGGACCATTATCGCACTTGAACACTTCACACGAAAAACTAATAATGACAGCTTGTTGTTTTTCCTTATAGGTTATGTTCTTAAGCTGTTGCTGTGCCACTTTGACCCCGTCATGGTTTGCTCATTCCACTCCGCATAAGACGCCTAGTTAAAATTAATTATTTCTGAAAATGAAGTATGATACTGTTATTTACTTCAAATGTTTAAGAAACATATAAATATTGTTTGCTAGTACATATTTAGATTTCGTAAATTCAATAGTACAAATTGGTAAAAGCTTATTTAACACAGGTGAGAACAAATTTAAGTTTTCAAGTTCTTTGTATATGGCTTATATTTTGCAATTTTCAAACTTACTTAATTGAATCCTTTATTAGTACACTATTTAATTTTTTTCCCATTAAATGTTCAATCTCTGAGAAAAAGGGGGTGCTCAAACCACCCCGTATGCTCATTATGCCCCTTTCCCCCATACATAGTTTAACATTTCGCTATCACACCCATGATAAAGCTCGATTTTTTTCCCCTGCAATATCACTACGGTGGTAGCAGCGATATGAAACAATTTGAAACAATGGATGATGGCGACTTTGTGATATCCATATAATTGTACACATGGTCGTCCATATAAAGCAGCGCAAAAATCGTGCTGTACCATTTGGTCTTAGCATTACGGCCGCATAAGACCCTGACATGAGTGAATGAGTTGATTGAACTCATACTTTTCGGATAAGTAGTACACGAACTTCTTATTACATAATTCTTATTATCTTTATGATAAACTATCCGGTACCAATATAAACAAAGATTGCGGCGAACATGGCCTAAGATTTGTTGTTGAAGTCTTCAGCTCACATTGAAGAAAAACAATCTCCTCCTAATCCCTCATCTCCGGTGAGAATTGAAATCCAACCAACGGAATGTCCTTTTACGAGCCAGAAGTCCTCTAACGGGTTACTCTTGTGTGCGCATATGTAAATATTCAATTGATTGATGCAAATTTGGCTTACCTCTCGTTTCAAGATATGCAAAAGGCGAATCACATGCAACAAGATGTTTATTAAATTATTTTGTACACCTAGCTATATAATAACGAAAACAACCGCGAAGAGAGCAAAAAAAATATTTATATTTTAAACGGAAGAGAAAAAATTTACATTGATTTGAAGAGTAATCAAAGCTATATATTGTATATTGATGGCGCGTATCGCATTCGGCATCAGACAAACATACGGCACAGTAGGAAACATTGCCGAGCTTGTCGTCATACAGATCTGAACACTTTTAGTCTATCAAAGAATGTATTGAACTGCGTTAGCGCTGAGTACACACTTTTTTTAATAAAACAATAGAAAATCCACTCCACACCATTTAATATTAGAACGCGAAAGAAATCCCATCTCCTACACTCATTTGCCCTTCTTTCCGCCCTTTTTCGATGCTTTTGGGGGTTTGGATTTCTTTTTCTTCTTGAACGGACCCAAACCCTTGCGCACCATCGTGCCACGCCACCAAGCCTGAATCATGATTGCCGATCGGTGCTGTTTGTTGGCAAAAGCCTTTTGCTTTTCACGTTCCTTGCGGGACTCGGCACAAATCTTGATCTCTTTCTCGCGATGTTTGTACAGGATAACCATCTCCTCGTACTTGACCTTCAGCTCGGCAATATGCTCCTTATGGCGGGTGATATCCTGATCGAATGCCTTAATTTCACGCTGGTACTTGTCCGTCCAAAAGAAATCTTATCGTTTATTTGATCAATGCAATAGTTAATGTAAACTGCAAATCAAATTCATATACTGTGTATGAGACAGTTTACTGCATTAAAGAACAATACTAACCGTCAATCTCGCTTCTAAGTCGTAGTTCTCTGTCAATACTATCTCTAGTATCCTTGGATGTCCTAATCAATCCGTTCTCCTTTCCTTCAATCACTATTCTTGCTTGCTCGTGACGAGTGTTTTCCCATTTCTGTACCAGTTTAGACTTGACTTCGTTTTCCAATTGAGTGTCCTGAAAACACAACATTGGAAGGCTTACTACAGTTCATAGTTCGTTTCCGTTCACTAACCTGAGCCCTTGTTTCCAGATCGAATATTTCATCGTTCAGTTGCTTCAGCATGGATTTTCTCTCCCTTGTCTCGCCCTCAAGCTGTGATTGGAGCACCTTAAGCCTCTTCTCATTCAAAATACTATCTCGAATAAGCTGATGTTCCTCTTTCTCACTTTGTATGTCGTTGTCCATAAAGGTCTGTAGCGTCTCAAAAGATCCATATTCTGCCATTTCAACGTGTGTATCGGACAGTAGCTTCCTTAAATTTGATCTACGAATGTTCGAAAAGAAAATTTGTTCACATACAGCTATTGGAGTTTTAAAGCTCAAGGATTCACATGTCATTTTTCAGCTTGACCAAAATCATCATTCCCATCGCTACGTCGAGAGCTTGATTTTCGTTGGTCATTCTGCTCTTGTATGAGGATCGAACCGCACGTGCATCAGGGGCTTTTGGTGATAGGGGTGCTTCCTTGGTCTTCTTCCATGTTTACGATGATCAGTTTAAAAATCGTTTCCTCCAGAACGGAATTTATCATGGCACTTTCGATCTCGTTAAACTTGGGTTTCGGTTTAGTGCTCGTCAGGCTAAATGAGTCATTGGTAGATGCTGCAATAAAGCTCGGAATGGAACAGTGATTTATATGTTAGCTACTGGTTTGCATACCGATGGTATATTCGCTGCTTTCATCGTTTTCTGACGATTCGGAGGATTTGGTATCCACTCCCAATTTTGTAGACATTGTTTCAAATGAAAATCTGGACGCCGATATTTTAACTGAATGGTCAATATTTCGTTTCCAAGGATTCCTACAGAATAGTTGCGCATGCCCGGTTACATTTTCTAATATAAGTCATAGTAATAGGAGCATTTCAAAGTCAACAGTTGGTTCAGTATTTTCTTTTCCCTTTACTATCGAGATTTTCAGCCCTGGGCTGGTTTATCTCCGTCGTAGTCACTCAAATACCTTTTAGGTATTTTTGTAACTAGTCCGGGGTGAGATTCCAACTTTGGCGTGAGGTATGGATGCTACACCACTACGCCGGGTTACCCCGCTGGTTCAGTAAACTTTGCAAGTGGAAATTCTTTTAAAATTCAAACAATTTAACTCAGAAAATAGTAATCATAATAACATTTATTCTTGATATTAGCTCTTTCTCCTGGGTTCATCCACATCGAGTTCATCATCCGTGTTATTATCTAGAACGGTAAGAACAGATATTTCTCACCATGATCTCGATAAAATATTACAATCAAATCTAACCCTTTTTGTCGGTTTTCTTTGCGTTCTCCTCAAGCACCAGCTTCGTTAGGGTGTTGTTGGATGATTCTTTCATGGCCTTGAGCGATTTTAACAAACATCCAATGTTGTTTCCGTCTAGATTCTCCTGCAGTTCAGTAACGTTTCCATTTCTGGAAACTTTGAAAGAAATTTGACTCATCTGACCGCCCTTATTAAACCAAAACCGTATGTCCAAATAACCGGCCAGCAGCCAGCAGCTATAAATTAAGATTTACAAATTTTTATTTTGTTCCTTC
>JASCZW010011761.1:0-30850 GCA_034211315.2 Aedes japonicus
AGAGTCTAAATCATAAAGTAGACTTCGAAAATTCTGAAAATTCATTGTAACAAATGAGGTTACCTGGATCAATTGCCTGCCATACACCAAAGGCACTTATGTGGAAAAATAGACACCATCGTAGAATAAACAAGCAACAAAAAAGTAATTCGCCATGAATGGGCTTCCACTTTTATTTTTATTTTTTCAATTAAGTCCGAAATGTTTCAATTAGATGTTATCAAATTTCCAGCTAATTGAGCTATTTCCGCCCGATTCGTTGGATTCATTTCACATTTTTTAATTAACTTTCGTCCCTCAACACCCGGCTTTTCTGTATGCCTACGAAAATTCGCTCCTATTGAAGTATGGTATCGTCAGCAGTAATGTGGCAGCTGAAATTGCTATTATCACCGATTGAAGGAAATTTTTCGTTTTTTCCCAGCCACCCGGACCGAGATAAAACCGCAGCAGCCGATCCCCTATGGTGACAATAAGGCCTCTGTTTGCCTTGACGTTGCTCGATGTTGCTCTTTCAAATCCTAGAACGAAAGAGCAAATGCGTCGTATAATAGCGAAAAAACGGAAAGTGTCGCCCATCAAATCAAATCATTCGGAGGCGATCTCTATTTCATTTCTTCCCGACGTCGTCGCTGTTGTCGGCAGTTTCATGGCATGGACCTTTCTCTCATCTCATCTGCGGCGCTGTGGACGAATGTCTGCCTATGTCACCGACCGGAATTCGGTTCTTTTTGTCTGCCATCGAGTTATTTCTACTTGACAGACTGTCCCTTGGGCGAGCTTTTTCGCAATTTCATCTTGTGCTGCCAGCCGTGGTCGGGATGATGGTTGCTGAGGGCGACGACGGCAAGTTTACACGACCATTGTAGGTGTAGCACACGTGGGTGATCAGCGTTTATTGTGTCTGTCGACGAGTCCTCAGTTGTTTGATGAATCTGAAATGTGTAGCCCATTTTTTCTTTCGAAGAAATATGTAAAGCAAGCTGGGCACTACCGGAAATGTTCAAGGTGTTGCTATCCTATAATTCCAATCCGTATTTCGAAATATTGAGGAGTTTTGCTTTCGGGTGTAGCTCATAGGCTCTGAAATTAGTTGGCAGAAGTAATAATCTAATCAATTCACAATGCATTTTACAGAAAAGCAAAAGTATTGATGCGCAATAAGGTTGCATTGTAATATTTGCACCTGCTATCACATGTAGTCATAAATTTATACGAGAAGAAATCGATCCATTAGCACTTCTACGCATGAAGATTTCAGGAACAAGCATTATCAGTCTGTTAACAGTTACCTTACATACAAATGGCACTAACTTAATCCCATCTCAGTTGGGGCATCGTTATAGCAGGATCAAGCTTGTAAATGAACGAAACCAATCATCTCTGACATCACCACTGTGAGAGAGCAGCAGCCAACTTTCCAATCCGATTCTAGTAAAGATAATAAAAATTGTAATCAGCTCTGCAACGACTCAAGTTTTTCCAATGCACCTGAAATGAGTTTTCCCCGTTTCTTTCCTCCTGATCCTAGGTCAACATGCAAAATATGTTGTACAACTGGAGCAGGTAGGGAAGGTACAACCCCTACTTTGTCGATGGAACAACGAACAACACACAGAAAAAGTGGAGTAAAAAACTTATGCAATCTCGTCGTCAATCCCTGGCTCCCGGGTAGGAGAAGAAGCAGCATTGCATTTATCAGATTCACTGTTTACCATCATATTCCATATTGCAATTCACCTTGAGATTGATTAAATTTTGCGAAGTTTATTAGGTGGAGAAAGCAAAGAGGATTAGCAAGATGCAAGGACAAAAATGGTCGAACATTCTTGATAAATATAATGAATTAACTATTATGCTGCTGTTGTGAGTCATACACATATTACATTATCATAATGAAATAACTTGCATTTGGTATTTGAGTTTATCGAGAGTTTAATACTTAGCGGACTAAACACAGGCGGACTGCGGATTTAGAAACTTAATTCAACACATGTTAGGTCAAAAAACTAACGGACGGACAGAATAACCGTTTGTGAGCGCGGTTTATTACAATTTTGAGACGATGGCGAAAACTTACCTCAGACTTAGCTGTAGTTAGTCAGATTCGGCTTGTGATTAACGCGTTGAAAACAAAATACCTGAAAAAAAAAACGCTCACGAAGAGACAATGTTAGCCTCCCACCATGGGCTCAGATCGACGGTGATGAAATCGAAGCGGTAGACAAATTCGTGTATCTGGCCTCACTAGTGACCGCCGATAATCACACCAGCATAGAAATATAAAAGCGCATTATGGCTGGCAATCTTGCCTCCTTTGGACTCCGAAGGACGCTAACGGAGAGAAGGCAATGAACCACAAATTGCATCAGTTGCGTAAGAATATCCGATGACAGGCCAGTTAAAATGATTTTTGAAAACGATCTGATTGATCCGATTGACAAGTAAGCTTTGTTTATCATATTCCGAATAGAGGTGAATTGCAAACCAATAACATAATAATAACATATCTTGCCACCTTATCTATATATGACACTTTTGAGTTTTTAAGGAATATCTTTTAAACATATTTTAAACATAAGTTGAGAAATCATTAGATGAAAACTAAATGGTAAATTTTGCCATCATAACTAATTTGGTTTTCATTTAGTTATTTTGTTTGTTTTTTGCGCTCTTTATGAATTGATATAAAAGAAGTAATGTACCAGGAAATATGCTTTAAACTATATTATGAAATACTATGCAAAAATGTAAATTGAAAACCAAATGAATTGTATTACTTTCTCTTCTCTATTTAAATCAATAAATAAACCAGAATCAATCAACTTGATTGTGAATCTCTCACTTTGATATGTAATATATTGTTTCACCAGTAAGTTTTATATGCATATTTGTTCATTGCTGAATTGAGTCGTTAATTTTTATCACTTCAAAACAAATTCAGTCGTTACGTAAGAATACACCTTCACAGTGTAGCAGTTGACCAACGATGTAGTTAGTGCTGTCCTTATAACATATAATTTCTTGAGTATTGTTGAAATTTCCGTTCATATAGATCCATGAGTTGTCATATTGGAAACTTTGCCATGATTTGTTTGTACCCAATTTCAAACCCTTGATATGTGTTTTCTTGTGTATACAAAACAACCTTCAAATTGAGCCGGAAACTGTGATTTAAGCCACATAGAGTGAATCTATTGTTGAACACGTGGGTAGGCATTATTATTTGGATGTTGACATAACTTGTTCATATCCATTAATTGTTATGTTATATATTCTCCGTGCGAGGAGTAACGATTATGATGTAGAAGGAGATGTTCGCTCATCACCATGAGGCACCAAGTGTGAACATTAATGTTTTTGGCTGGAATGAAAGATATGAAGAGAAAGTTTTGATAGTGTACATGCTCTAGTACATGCCCTTTTCGCTCAATTTTCCTAAAAACATCTGTTTCATTTCCAATCCTGCCGCACACTAGCGGAACTATCAAAACTTTCTCTTCATATCTTTCATTCTAGCCAAAAACATTGTTGTTCACTCTTGGTGCCTCATGGTGATGAGCGAACATCTCCTTCTACATCTTGTTCATATCGTTCTTTTGTTTCATTTGCAATACTGATTTTCTGGCTCCAGTTCGAATGCTTTGCAGCATTCCATTACCTTGTAATTCAAAAGTGTGTAATGTCAAATATTACAATGAAACAGTGAAAAATAAATAGAGCTCCAAATTTAACAGCTGCTCAACAATGGGAAAATTGTTACTTTGACCTACGAAATAATCGAACGGAATATTGTTTATAGTTCACACTGGAGACGTTATCAGACGTTATTATACCTTTTAGCTTCAGACCAGTAAAGTAATTTTGACATCATACGCATTCCTTGGCCGGTTCTTGTCCTATCCTTTTCTACAGTACTTTATTGCTCCGTATTAGGTATAAGTAAAAATGACAGTTCCTCTATATTTGAGCAACTGTCAACATTCTTCTTCTTCTTTAGCATTTCAAGCTCATAGTTTTCACAATTAGCTTATTGCTTGCTCTCAGCTTAGTGTTCTAAATGCGCTTCCACAGTTATTAAGTGAGAGCTTTCGATGCCAGGTACCATGTTTGCATTAGTATGATTGTGTGGTAAGTACAATCATACGCTATGCCCAGATAGTCGAGAAATTTTCCTTAACGAAAAATTCCTAGACCAGACCGGGAATCGAACCAAGCCACCTCCAGCATGGTGTTGCTTTGTAGCTGCGCCTTTACTGACTGAGCTAAGGGAAGACCCGTCAACAGGACTATCAACATTACTTTGGTAATAAAATGAGAATTTCCTTTAACGGTGTACTTTTCTGCACCGTATTACACTTAAATATAAATATTTTGAAAATAAGATCGTAGAAAAATCAACGATCAATTTTTTTTCGCTGAAAATATGTTGAAAATGAAAATATGCATATGTTAAACATACGGATCTGACGTGTCACTGACAACAACGAAATCTGTTGAATTCTTTCATTGTAAAGTGATCGGTTGAGTGTAATTTTGGTGATCCGTTGAATTGATGTTGTTAACTTTGTAGATTCAGCTTAAAAAATCAACAAAAATGGGTCGCCCGCGTAAAAATAAAAAATAAAAATTAGCAGCGAAGAAAGCGAATGCCAAAGATATTGCGAATCTTGGCAAAATGGTATGAAATAAAATATTGTATTGCGAATGTATTCTAACCTCAATTCCATTGCAGTCACAGAAGCTTATTTCGAAAGCGGAGGGAGAACCTGAAAAGAAAATATCCTTATACAACCCAATAACTCTTGAGACAAAAAAAATATATCCAGTCATGGAAAATACTTAAGCAAGCTTTTTGAAAAATTCTTTCGAATCAAAACGTCGATTAAAATTTTGCCATTCTGACTGGAAATGGTCCTGATTGACTTCAAACCGCAAGTTGTCACCATTACAAACGTGACAGGCTCTACGGTTTAAATCAAATTGCATATTAGTTTCAACCGTGAAATCAATTGTCAAAGTAATCGAATAAACAGAAGTTTGTTTATTTAAAAAAAAATAGTTTAATAGTCTGAATATAGGCTTCACCAAATGTTAAAACTCTGAGGTGATGGTGTGTGATATGTATGGGATGAATGAATCGATGAACTTACATGTTTCATTTCATACTCACATAATAGAGACAGCAGAGAGGTCTATTTCAGATCATATCATTGAAAACAACTCTAAATCGCAGCAAGCCGTGCTTTGAAACTGACGTGTTTTGTTTTTGCTGCGTCGTTTTCGCGAAAAAAAATCAATCAATAATTCGTAATATAACTTTAACTAAAAGTGAAATCATAAAATATCCACGTGATTTGGAAAAGACGTAGTGAATACAATCAATTCCCTCCCGAAATGTGAGAAAGTCGGTAGTATTTACCAGTTTTTTTTTTGTTTTTGTTTTTTGTGCTTCGCTCCGCACCCCGGAAGAAGAGTTACATCAGCTTAGTTTTGTTTATTAGTAGTATTGTGACACCCGGACAAAAAATATTAAGTTTGAGTGTTTGTCGGCTATGTCACGAGTGGATCGATAACTATTAGCAGTTTTGATGTTCGATATAGAGTCACCTCATAGTGGGTATTTGTTTATTGGCAAAGTTAGGAGGGAGCAAAAGAAGACCAGTGCATGTAGAAAACTGCAATTTGCTTGTCAGAAGCAGCAAACGAAGACAACGCACATGATAATTTTTATGCTTACGAATGAACAAGCAAGTGTCATTAAGGAAGCGGCCATGGGTGAGATGTATCTGACTCTGTAACAATAACTTTATTTTTAAATAATACCAAATATGTACGTGCCTCATTCCACTGTCGAGCGTTGCCCGTATAAGTCGTGTTTCCTCTGCGTTTGCGAGACGGTTTCAGAAAGTGTTTCTTTTTCCCCGTATCGATCGGGTTTTTTTTCTCTTTCAATTCCTGAAAAGTAAGTGTGCAAGTAAACCAGTGTTAGAGTTAGTCGCACAACTATAAAATAGCGCTCTTCGCGGAACCGGCCATCCCCGGCGAGTCCGACTGGTTGGTTCGTCGATCAAACGTATTCATCACACCGATTCATCAGTCCTGAGTAATCAATATCGATCACCACCACATCAGCGAGAATCAACGTTCCCGTACACGCGGTGTGATCTGCATCGGTGAAACCCGTTAAGTAGCAATAAATGTTTGCCCATTGTTTCGACTTTCGTCACAACAAAGAGTTTTTTTTCTCCCTCAATCCCGTTTCCCTTTGTCTTTTGTGTGTGTGTGTGTGTGTGTTTTTTTTGCCTCGCATAAGTGAGTGGATTTTTTCGAAATCTGTTGTGGTGGCTGCTGCCCCACAATGGATAATATGACTGATGACTGAGGGATTCCGTTTCACGATTTCACTGACGACGAGCCATCTGATGTGGAAATGAAAACATTTTCGTCAAGAAAGAAAACCGGAGCAATTCCGAAGGTCAAACTTCCACCATCCCCTCCACTTCCCCGCCCCGAGCCTCATCCAAATGACTCACAATCTCCTGCTGCCCTCCGCCATAAGGTATACCCGGACGACTCGAAAGGTCCATGGGTTGTTTTTTTCCGGCCCAAACAGAAATCTTTGAATGTGAATCAGATCCAAAAAGATCTATTCAAGCGTTTCTCGTCCGTGACCGATATTTTGAAGGTGCGGCCAGACAAGCTACGCGTCACTGTTGGTGACCGTAAACAGGCGAACGAGATTGTTGCCTGTGAGCTCTTTACGCTAAAGTATAGGGTACATATACCCTATCGCGACGTGGAAGTCGAGGGAATGGTAAATGAGGCGAGCATGAGTCGCGATGATTTCCTTAACAACGGGGTTGGTGTCTTCAAGAACCCCAATCTCCCTTCAGTAAAAATTCTGGATTGCATCCAAATGCATTCCACGAACATCGTTGGTACAAAAAAAACGTACACACCGTCCGACTCCTTTCGTGTGACCTTCTGCAGATTACGTCAAAATTGGGAGGGTTCGAATTCCTGTGCGATTGTTTGTACCAAATATATTGCACTGCATCAAGTGCAAACAACTCGGTCACACGGCCGACTTCATACGGAGGGTCCCTGTTCTACTCCCCCGAAATGCGTTTATTGTTTGGGAACCCCGCATGCTCTTGCCGACTGCCCGAGGTACAAAGAGCAAGGAGAAAAACTTAAACGGTCTCTGAAGGCTCGCTCTCAGCGTTCCTTTGCAGAGATCTTGAAGACTTTTAACCCTCCTCCCAGAATCATCCAAAGCAGCAACAACAACAACCAGTTCAACCTTCTCCCAGTTAATGAGGACGACTCTGACACAGAGGTTGGTGAGGGAAGTCATTTCGTTTTCAAAGGTGCTTCTAGGAAGCGAGCGAAAAATGTTCCGTTTCAGCCCAATAAAACAACTCGTGTCGACTCCCAAGCCTCCTTGAAAAAATCAAGAGGTCGCGGAAATGCCCCGAAAGCCCCTCCGCCGGGATTCAAGTCTTTCGATTTTGAAAAGGACTTTCCACGACTTCCGGGTTCATCTAAAACCCCAGATGTCCCAGTTTCAAAACCAGAACAGAGTGGCGCCATGTTCACGCTTTTTGGCATTGTGGATAGCATTCTTGATGTGTTCAACATCTCTGGCCCTCTTCGGAACATCATTAGTATGATGCTTCCAATCCTCAAAACACTTCTGAAGCAATTAGTTTCTAAGTGGCCTTTGCTTGGTTCATTCGTATCCCTCGATGGCTAATTTACCAAAGGAGGATTTGATATCCATTCTTCAGTGGAACTGTAAAAGCATTTTTCCAAAACTTGATGTTTTGAAAGTTTTATTGAACGACTTACAATGTGACGCATTTGCTCTAGGCGAAACATGGCTTTCTCCAAACGTTAATCCACCCCTTAACGATTTCAACATTATCCGGCTCGATCGCACAGATTCGTATGAAGGTGTGCTTTTTGGAGTCAACAAGCTTCACTCCTTTTATAGGATCGATCTGCCATCAGTATCGGGAATCGAAATTGTCACATGCCAGGTGAATATTCGAGGCAAAAGCCTCAGTATTGTCTCGGTATACATCCCTCCGAAAACGGCCGTCTCTTGACGAGCTCTATCGGATATCTGCTCGGTAATACCTGAGCCTCGGCTGATTTTAGGGGATTTCTATTCCCACGGTACAGGATGGGGGGAGCTATACGACGACCACCGCTCAAGTATAATTTACGACCTTTGCGACAATTTCAATATGACCACCATTAACACTGTAGAAGTAACACGCGTAGCCAAACCTCCAGCTAAAGAGAGCAGGCTAGATTTGCCACTTTCTTCGAACACACTATCGTTGGATTGCTCGTGGTAAGTAATCCAGGACCCCTACGGTAGTGATCATTTACCCATCAAAATCTCGATTTCTAACGGACCTAATGCACCGTATCTGCAAGAACCATTGCAAGATACCCTAGACAGTTTGTCTTCTTGGGCAATGAAGCTAGGTATTGAATTTTCTCCTGAGAAAACTGAGATGGTTGTTTTTTCTAGGAAGCATTTTACAGCACAGTTCCAGCTTCAACTCCCGGGTAAAACAATCTCTCAAAGTATGTCTTTCAAGTATTTAGGTGTCTGGTTCGATTCCAAATGCACTTGGGGAAAGCATGTTGCGTATCTAAAGCAAAAGTGCCAACAAAGAACCAATTTTTTTCGATCCATCACTGGCACTTGGTGGGGCGCCGATCCGGGAGATCTTATGATGTGTTTATACTGTGCATATTTTCTCTCTATTGCCGAACATCGCCACAGACATCAAACCGATGAGACAACTCGATTTCGAGATACACCTTTTTGAGAACTGCAAATGCAAGCTCCTCAATTAGCAAGATTCAAAAGAGCGAATTAAGCTTATTTTTCAGGGATGGTGATTGTGCGCAATAAAAAATAATATTATATGTTGGATATCATCAGTTAAGTTTTATTCCTGTATTTTTATAAAATTATTGTTTACACAACTTTCTTAACAATATCGAATATTTTGGCATCATTGTCAGGACAGTTTGAATAAAGCTTTGCCTTTATTGTATTTTCTGATAGAGGAAGAAATGAGTGGAATTTTTGAGTTCCTTGAATTGTTTTTGCATTATTATATTGATTATTTAGCTGCAAAGACATATTTTCGTATTCTTCTGTAGTAGAATAACAAAATGACAATTTTGTAAGTTCTTCTTCTTTTCGTTTGTTTGCCCAATTAAACAACTCTCTTGCAGTCTTTATCGGGTGTTCGCGTTCTTTGGCTAAACTTGCTCTAGTAGCCATGCGTTTTATCGTACCTCCAATAGCATCTCATGGACCTTTTCCGTGCGATGTTGCGAAGAAATGCCATTCAGCGTCAATACCATACTTTGACTTAAATTTACAAAGGCTAGAAAAGTTTTTTCGGTTTTTATACTGTGAAGCAGCACCATCTGACATAAAATAATTTTTTTTATGTTTTTATTTTGATCAATTTGTAAAAAGTTTATCATTTTATCAATAAACAAATTAACAGCAACTGAATCATGTCTTAGTTCTTCAGAAATTATAATGAAGCTAAAATGTTTAATTTGCATATTTTCAGTATAATATATTACGAAAGGATGGATTGTGGCCATCGACAGAGCTAGCCTCGTTATGGCCAGCATGGTGGACTAGTTCCAACAAAGACCATGTTTACAATCACCAATTGTACGTAGTACAGCTAACTGGTATCTAATTACCTGTATCTAATACTTGTTAGCACGTTTTCAGCACAACGCACCAAAAATCACTTGAAGAAATTATTGTTCCTGATAGTGGGATTTTGTAACTTGTTTTTCAAAATACTTTTAAGGCAGAGAATTTCACTCGAATCTTTAAGTTGTCAGTGTCATTTTAACTCAAAATTTTCCAATCTTTCCGAAAAAAAATACTTTTGAAACTAGAAAAACACGGAGTACATCCGAAAAGGGCCAAAACTTATTAAGTTATCAAAAAAATCAATATTAAATCAGTAATATCTTCTAAACGGTGCATCTTAGAAAAATGTTATTTGCTGTTATGTTATTTTTTGCTTGCAAATTTGATGTTCTTTCATAAAATTAGGATGACAAACTTTTTTGATTTTTTTTAATAGCTTTTTTGAAAATTGTAATTTTTAAAAAAAAAATTTTTTTTTCATTGTAACCTATTTTTCTCCAGAACAACCCACTGTGCATTAGATAGCATTTTCAGTCAGCTATAACATAAAAATAATTAAAACATTATTGACATGTAACTTTTAAGGGAAAATCTATATTTTAGTTCAAAACACAAAAACCAAACTTTTTTTTTACCGTGCATATTTTTCCATATAGCACCAACAATTGTCTAAGACTTCGTCCAAGACACCAAACCAATCGGACAAACCGTTTCCGAGATACAATTTTTTGAAGATATCATGGGCATTTTTCATAGGCCCTTCTCATAAGTAAGGCTAGATTCAAAATGGCGACCCAAGTATGCAAAACGGCGTTTTTCTTCCCCAAAAACTTGTATGCAAGGTTTCATGCAAATCAAAAAATACAAAAAATAAAAACTGGAAAAATTTCCCACTTGTTCGTGGAATCGCTCTATAAGGTAATATCAAACTACCATCCTGTCGGTCTTGGAATATGGCAGCTTTCGTTTCCAATCGGCGACCAACACACACATCTTGAAGCTACAACGGATTCAATACCGTTGCCTTCAAATCGCGCTAGGCTGTATGCACTCGACGTATACTATGAGCCTTGAAGTACTCGCCGGAGTACTTCCGGTAACCGATCCTTTCGCGAAATTGTCGTTCCGGTTTCTTATCCGTTGCAAAATATTGAACCCATTGGTAATCGAAAACTTTGAAAAGTTGCTTGAGCGAAATCCTCAAACACGATTCATGAGCTTGTACTATGAGTACATGACTCTGGAGATTGGACCATCCTCGTTCAATCCCAATCGGACGGATTTTCCCGATCTTTTTTGCTCGTCTGTGAGACTCGATATTACGATGAGACAGGAAATTCAGGGAATTTCAGAGCCCCATCATTCGACAATTGAACCTTCGGTTTTCGCGAGCAAGTACCGCCACGTTACATCAGAGAAGAAGTTTTACACAGATGGGTCAAAAATCAATGCGTCCACTGGATTTGGTGTTTTCAATGATCTTCATAGCGTCTCATACAAGCTCCAGAATCCTTCGATTTACGTTGCGGAACTTGCAGCTATATCGTACGCATTAGAGCGGATCGCCTCACTTCCCCCTGATCAATATTTAATATTTTCGGATAGCTTAAGTTCTCTGGAGGCTATTCGTTCAATGAGGCCGATGAAGCACTCGACGTATTTCCTGTGTGAAATACGGTCGTCACTGAGTGCTTTATCCAACAGCTCACACTATATCACTTTAGCATGGGTCCCTTCTCATTGATCTATACCGGGTAATGAGAAAGCGGACTGACTGGCTAAGGTGAGCGCTATGGAAGGCGATATTTACGAGTGACAAATCGCCTTCAATGATTTTTTTAACAATTGCTCGTCAGCAAGCTCTCATCAACTGGCAACAAAAGTGGAATGACGATGATCTGGGAAGATGGCTATTCTATTCTCCCACAGGTTTCGAGAAAATCATGGTTCAAAGGGTTGAACATGACCCGCGATTTTATCCGCGTAATGTCAAGGCTCATGTCCAACCATTGTTCCTTAAAAGCGCATCTCTATAGGATTGAGCTCACAGACAGCAATTTGTGTGCCTGTGGTTACAGTTATCACGACATCGAGCATGTTGTCTGGTCATGCACCTTATATCATGGGGCGAGATCCGACTTATGTGATTCCCTCAGGGCCCGAGGAAAATAACCTGCTAAACCAATTAGAGACGTTCTGGCCTGGCGCTCTCAAATACATGAAATTAATCTACGATTTTCTAAAACGGATCGATTTGAAAATGTAGTAGCGTTTGGTCTTGTACCTTTCCAAGTCTTCCCCTCATCGTGGTTCCCCATTTGTGCCCCCCCCCCCCCCTCCCCTTAGCCCCTTTTTTGTGTCTCTTTTCAGCTTGTTTACATTCCGAGATCCAGAGCACTTGCTACAGTGCTACAGCTACAACGACAACAGTTCTCTCCTACGTTCCTTGCCCTCAATCCTTTTCCAAGTATCCAACATTTAAATATTATATTCCTTAACCTCGAGCAAGCCGCGAGTATTCGGCCCGTCCAACTAACATTAGTATTAAGAAAGCTAAATTTAAATGTACATAGAATAACGGCTCCGCAAAGCTAACGCATTTGAGCCTTATCAGATAAATGGATTATAAAAAAAAAACCTGCCTGCTTTGGAAATTTAACACTTCCAATTCTGGAAGTGTGTTGCAGTGCCCTTATCCAAATGATATCGGTAATGTGTGCATGCGGGGCTTATTATATGTGAAAGGAACCTCGGAATGGGCGTACCTCTCCAGACATTCTGAAATGGGTTGCTGGATCTGCAGTAGAGCTATCACATTGTAGCTCTCGGATTAAAGCTGCTTCCAATTGTCACTTGGGGGATTGTTGTAAACAGATTTCGTCCACACACACACACACACACACACACACACACACACACACACACACACACACACACACACACACACACACACACACACACACACACACACACACACACACACACACACACACACACACACACACACACACACACACACACACACACACACACACACACACACATCATTAAAAATAACTGAATTCGTTCCACACGAAACCTTAAAGTAAGTACCTTGCTCCTGTATACTAGCATGTCTAAGAATGTTGTCTAAGCTTGAAGCAGATTCAATGATTTTCCGTGCAAAATGTGTGACTTCAACCGCAAGATGTCGCGACTAAGAGCACTCAAAATTCATCAATATTTGTCATTCACGATGTACCTATTTTCGTTCCATGCGAGTATTCAAGCTTTTTCTTTTTTCCCAATTCAGATTTCGTCTTCGGCGCCATACGTTTGTCCTATCTGCGAGGTTGCAACTCGATGAGCATCGGCCATACCGTAACGATCGATGATATCCTCGATGAAGGCTTCCTTATGATTCTGACACCGATTCAATGTTGCACCTCCCCTTCCAAGTCTTCCATTTGGAACCGCTTATGCAGATGAGCCTTAAGCTTCTTGTTCTGCTTCCGATTGTTCGTGAAAATCAGAAGATCATCGACGTAGGCGGCTACAAGATGGTTACGGCTCAAGGCCCATTATCATGAGCTCTTAATTTTCCGGCAAACCCATTAGCAGCATTGTGGCCAACCAGGTATTGTCCGCTTTGAATGGCTTGCGCTCTAAGCTCATCAACGTAGGTTTCGACGCTTGGACTGTTGACTAGACCTCGGGACGTCTAGTTAAGTTGCCTTAACATCCCGATTTTCCGATTCAGGCCGCTTGAAATGTCGATTCATGTTTTTTGCCAGTCAACTCGCGCATCCGTCGCATCCAGCACCAAGCTGTAGTTGCAACTCTCTAAACTCAAACAGATGGTAGCCAACGCAAGTTGGATCAAATCTTCCGACACTGCGACTTGGGCTTCTTCGAATTCGGCACTCACGGCTCCTCAACCTACTTCGCGGATCAAAATCAGCCGCATCGCAAACGCCCATGTCGTATAGTTATTCCCTCCGCGTAACTTCTCAATGGCATAGAACTTCAGAATATTCAGGCAACTTTGAAACTGTGAAAATAAACGTTGGATTCTTGTAAAACAAAGAAGGTCTCAATTTATAAGACAGTATACATAAATAATGTGCTCTTAAGTTTCTAAGTGTTAAGAGTTCAGTGTTTAACTCAATTTTTAGAATTAACCCTCTCCACCACGTTATTTTACAAATCAATCAATAACAATCTTATGTTTGTGGTCCTAGACATTGACTTATCAAATTACGACATCATAAAAACTAAAGTCATATAACGGGTTAAATTTAAAAAAAAAAAACTAGCATCCCAACTTCATTGTAGTCCCAAGTCTCAGCGGACAGGATCGAAACTTTCCTAGAGAAAAGAAATCCTCCTTTCGCGGCACCCATGCTCGGATACTCTATTTGCGATTTCCCATGGGAGACGTCTTGATTTGGTTTTCCCGTAAATAACCGAACCAAATTTTAAATCCAATACATTCTCCATCTGGTTTGCTCTAGTTTCAAGACGCTACTTCGGTCTGTGAGCATCCAACTGTTATTTGGCACCGGCTCAAGCTCAATCCACTTGGAATGGGGTTTGAAACCTGTGTCTTATTATGCTATGCACATGGCTTTTCGCTGTTGTGTCAAAGTTCAAATTGGTGAGTGAAGGGAAAAACCAACTCCTAGTTGGATAAGGTACCACATTCTAAGCGTAGTAAAATGGAAAGAAAAAAAACGCTATCGAAACTGCTATACAGCTGAAGAATATTAGATTAATCTTTCTTTGTTTCGGTCGACGCGGTAGACAAATTTACAGGGGTTTTCTGGAAAACTGATTTTCCGTCGACAGAAAAACCAATTGAAACAATTCACCGATCCGAACTTTCTTCAAACAGCGAATGTCCAGTCCACCGTTAAATTTGCAAAACGACTATTTTCCCAGGATGCTCAGCCATCCGAATGAAAAGAGCACAGCCCTGCCCTTTGCGTTGTTCCAGCAATTTCGCCATGATTTAGATTCAATTAAAATCCATTGACCGAATTTTCCGAATCGAAGTAGGTAGGTACGTAGGTAGGAATGCATATAAAAACCGTGGAGCGGTGAATTAAAACGGAGTTGAACTGAACTGAACCGAGTTGAACCGTGTTATAGGAACTTGTGGGAGTAGTGAAGGGTAACAAAACCCCCTGCCGTGAGTACGCTGGAACAACATGGAAAGCATGGAAGCATCCTCAGACCCGCTACTGCCGCCACAGACAAGCGCAAGGGATGCGTTTGTTCGGCACCATGGGAGCAGTTCCAGTTGAAACGCCAAGTGTTTGGCACCTGGCCTAGACGACAGGCCACGAGTAGGAGCAAAGGTAAAATGGGTGCAAGAGAGCTGTTGCGGTGAAAACCCCGAGTTGAGTTTTTGATAGAAAATAGATTAATTCATTAGAGAAACTTTGGCTTCCGCTTCGATGAGCACGAAAGCGATGAACCATGAAAAAAGGCTGGTAGTTGGTTTTGCCATCGAATGGAGGAGTTTCTTTGATCGGCGCATGTTGAATCAAGTGTGCTCGAAATGGGAGTATTTGTTACGAGAGGTTCATTAGGGTAGGTCTATATTTCACAGTGGTCTGACATTGAAATATAAACTTGATTAAAATACCAAGGCTGTAAATATTCATTTTGACCTAATGCAATTCGTTTGTCGATGACTCGTTTCAGAAGCTGATTTTTAAAATATTATGTAGGATGAAATTGTTGTGCTTTAATATTTGCGAAAATTTCTAAGACAATATATTGATCTAATTCAACATCTGTGACGTGAGAGCAAATCTAGCAAATAGCAAATATCTATATTCAAACGATATTCGTTTTCTAACTTTTCGTTTATTTCGTAGGTTCAGTAGCGTTACATTTACGGAGCCGATATTTCATAATATTTTGATAAATTCAATGACTTACTACTACGCTAAGTAGGCCTTAGACAGTTTACTCGTGGTTGACCCGAGCTTGAAATGGGTGACATTTTTTTTGGGAATGGATCGGATAAAGGAATATGGGAAAGGAATTCTGTAGTCTCATCAGATAGTGGTCGCCAGCATTAGAAATTTGTGCGATATGATCCGGAATCCCAAATGCCAAATTTGGTTTCATTTGCTAGATTAGCTCTCGAGTTATGCGGAAATTTCTGTTTCATTTGTATGAGAGCCTCCTCTTATAGAGAGGGAAAACCATAGAAACATTGCTTGCCTCCAAAAACCCTCACTTGCTAATTTTGACAGACAGACAGACAGACGCCCAGCAGGACACGCCACGAATAATATCGCCACGATACGACATGGATTAACGGAATGGACTTGACGCGCAGGGCTGGTCGGGCTATTCTGCTTCCTCAGTATGGACGAGTGACACCTTACAGAAATGGCAAAGTGGGCTAATGGCGTGGCTGCCCCAGTCCCGGTAAAACCTTGGCAGGCCTCCGGATACGTTCGAACCTTAAGTAATGGGTAGTAGGCCCAGATGTTACATTCCTGACTTCTATGAAAGACCGTGTCAACCCTAGCATGGCCTCCCTGATTCAAAGATAGCCTTGGGATAACGATAGGCGACTATCTAAATCGTGTGGAGATTTGGAGGGGAGCCCAACCAACTGGAGGAGAACTTATGAAAAAACAAAAGAGATAAAAAAGAAGAAGAAAAATAAACGCCGATGGAAAAAAGTCAGACAACGGAGACGGAAGTGCGATAGTGTTTGCAAGAAGCGTAAAGCTACAGAAGTTAACAGTGCCGAATTCGTAGGCCAATGCACTATGGTCCAGATCACGAATTTACGAGGAAACATGCTCCCAGCGCCTAAACTTGAAACTTTACAGCAAAGTGATGTTCTACAACATGGTTTGTATCACTAAGGCCCATTTTTTTATTTTAATTAATATTAGAATGGTCCCCATTTTCACGAAAATCAGAGATCGAAATTCTCGCTCAGCTGGGTGAAAACCATGCTCTCTGTCAAACAGGTTTTCGATGAGTAGCGAACCGTTCACATTTTCATCTCTCCTTTTTCGCCGATAATTCATTATCCTCTCGCTTGCATATGCGAAAATATCTCTCTCCTCAATTCAACGAACATTTTTTCTCATGTCACATTTTTCACTGAAAACATGCTAAGTTCGCATACGAGGAGCAAAAACCGAAAATAAGGCCAAGTCGGTGCACACTGATACCGCCATGGATCATCATTATAAAATTATAATGTCAGAATAAAATAAGCATGAAGACGGGTGCATTTTCAGGTGTCAAAAAGTAAGTGAAAAATAATTATCGGCATCTAGGATTCACCGAAAAAGAAACGATTTATCAGCTACTCATGCTCTCCGAAAATTCTAAATCGCCGTTGCTTTTCTCGCGAAAACTGCTTTCTACGTATAATAGTCTCTCGCTTCTCACATTCTCATTTGCTTCTCGAAGCGGGCGAAAAAGGACGTTTTTCTTCTCAAGTAGGCGAAAATTTCGGTCTCTGACGAAAATACAAAAACTAACTTTTTTATTTGCAGAAATAGACGTTTACATTCTCAAGCAAAGATGTAGCGCCAAAAATTTCATGGAGTTTTCATCTATACATTTTTTGTAGCTTAAAAATTGACCGATTTAGAGCAGTTTTCCCTCATCAACTTAGGGGGTACCATAAAAAATGTTTTTTTTTGCCTTAACTTTTTTGTTTCAATTCTCACCGTACAGTTGTGTATTAACGAGTTTTAGAACTTTTAGAGACGCGTACTTGTGGATAGCTTCAACCAATCAATAGTTATTGAAATTTTTCTAAAAAAAATTCACCCTATTAAGATGTTGATTTTTATGATTGGGGCAAACACAAAAAAATAAAAGACCTCATTTGTAATGGCAATTGATATTGTTTAACATATGTGAAAACTAGTGATATCTTATTTTTGTATCTTGATTAAATTACATTTGTATCTGTGCTGGTTTTAAAAGAAAAACTTTACTAACTATTGATTGATTGAAGCGAGCGGCAAAGTTAATGTATCAAAATACGCGCTTTTAAAAGTTCTACAACTCGTTGCAACAAAATTCAACGATGGAAATTGAAATAAAAAGTTAGGACAGAAATTTTTTTTTTATGGTACACCCTAAGTTGACGAGGGAATAGTTGCTCTAATTCGGTAAATTTTCAACTTTTGAAGGTTTTGAAGGAAAGTGGTGAAGAAACTTGAAATAAAAACGAAGCTCCATTTTTTTTATGTTGATTAATATTAGGGTGGTCCCCATTTTCACGGAAATAAAAAACTAACTTTTTTTATTAGCAGAAATAGACGTTTATATTCTTAGGCTAAGTTGTAGCGCAGAAAATTTCATGGAATTTTTATTTAAAATTTTTTGTGGCTTGAAAATTGACCGATTTAGAGTGATTTTTCCTTATCAACTCAGGGTGTACCATAAAAAAATGTTTTTTTTTGCCTTAACTTTTTTATTTCAATTCCCACCGTAAAGTTGTGTTGTGACAAGTGTTAGAAACTTCAAAGACGCGTACTTTGACATACAAACTTTACCGCTAGCTTCAATCAATCAATAGTTATTGAAGTTTTTCTAGCTACACGAATTAACTTGAACTTGTAGCTTGAAAATTGTCCGATTAAGAGCAATTTTCTCTCATCAACTTAGGGTGTACCATAAAAATGTTTTTTCTGCCCTAACTTTTTTATCTCAATTTCAATTTTAAAATTTTGTTCTGACGTGTTGTAGAACTTTTGAAGACGCTACAAAAAAATTATACATAAAAATTCCACGAAATTTTCTGCGCTACAACTTTGCCAAAGAATGCAAACGTCTATTTCTGCAAATTAGAAAGTTAGTTTTTGTATTTCCATGAAAATGGGGACCACTCTAATATTAATTAACATCAAAGAATGGGCCTTAGTGATACAACCATGTTGTAGAACATCACTTTGCTGTAAAGTTTCAAGTTTAGGCGCTGGGAGCATGTTTCCTCGTAAATTCGTGATCTAAACCATTGTGCAATGCAAGTACCAACAGTAGCAAATCCCAGAGGTTCCTGACCCAGGTGTTCACACCGCAACGCAGCAGTAGCACAACTTGAGGGGACATTGTTGAGAAGAAAAACGTGATGGAAATAGTCAGATACCGGATCGTCGAACTTTATGATTATGTAAAGAACAGGCACAACGTCCTCAAAGAAATCAAAGAGATAGTCACGCGTGTCAAATCAGCCGTGATTGCAGCCGAACGCAAACAGGAAGCACTGAGGATGAGAGCAGAAACTGCCAAAAAGGTGCTTGAAGACAGCCAAAAGGCAACGAAGAAGGCAACGGTTGATGTACTGCAGACGCCAAAGGAATCCCAGAATCCATACTCAGATAAATAGAAAAGGGACACTCCAGAAAGACAAGAAAGAGAAAAATCAGCAGCAAGTGAAAACGTCAGGAGAGAAGAAAAAGCAGATGCCTAGGCCTCGTCGGGAGCAAAGTAAGGCCGACGCTCTAATTGTTGAGGTAGAAAGTGGAACGACGTACGTTGAACTCCTCCGGAAAGTGAGAACTGATCCGGAGTTGAAGGACTTAGAGGAGAAGGTAGTGAAAACCAAGCGCACCCAGAAAGGTGAGATGCTCTTCGAGCTGAAAAAGGATCCTGCCATCAACCCTTCAAGACGCTTGCCGAAAAATCTCTTGGTGAGCAGGAGACTGTGATCGAGTGCAAGGATCTTGACGAGATTACAACAGAAGCTGAGGAGGGCGCTGAAGGGCACTGCGATCTTAGAGATGCACCACTGACGATCCGGTTAAAGGAGGCGTACGGTGGCAGCTGTGCCGACAGCTGTGCCGACAGCTGTGGCCAACAAACTGTTAGAGTCGGGTCGAGTAAAAGTTGGGTAGTTGGTGTGCTCATTGTGAGGCGTTTTTGAGTTAAAAAGGAATTGGAGCGATGCTTTAAGTGCATGGGTTTCGGCCACCAGCCAAGAAACTGCAAAGGTCCTGACAGATCTGATCTTCGCTGGAAATGCGGGGAGAAAAGTCGTGGTGCAAGAGACTGCTCAAAGCAATCGAGATGCATGCTTTGCAAAACGGAGGATGGAAACGACCACATGACGGGGGGTTACAGGTGCCTCGTAAATCAAAAGGCAGCAGCAGCTCGACAGTAATCCGGTACAGCATCGGCCAGTGAAATCTTGTCACAATACGAAGAACAAAAAGTTGCGAGTGGAAGTGGAAGACGAAGGTTTTCGACAAGGAACTCTTTGTTGAGGCACTTCGGTTCGACAACGAACTCTCAAACCAAAACGTGAACCAGCTGACGAATACGTTAATAAGTGCATGCGACGCAACCATGCCGAGGAAGCTGAAGCCGAGGAACAAGCGGCGCCCAGTTTACTGGTGGAATGAGTAACTCAGTATCCTTGGCGCTAGTTGTCTGAAAGCCAGAAGATGTGTCCAGAGCGCTAAAACCGCAGCAGACAGAGAGGTACATAGGGCCTGGTAACCCTAACCTATTTACTAGCGTTTGACAGTATGCAACATATCACGAGCCTTTTTTGAATAAAGCCCGTCTGACGTTGGTTACTACGGGTAGGAACGCCAGCATTGTTTACAATCAATGAATCTTTTGAAGTTTTGTTGTTAGAGATGTTTGACTACAGGAAAATCTCTGTCCGTCAGATCCCTGGCCAGGACCGAATTAAAACGTGAGGTAAGACTGAGCAAGACGAACTGCTACATTGGGTTGAGTCGCTGATGTTAACCCATGGGGCGACGTGTATCGTGTTGTTATGGCGAAGATCAAAGGCCCAACAAAGGCTTCAGAGCAGTGTCCAGCAAAACTGAAGGTTATCGTAGATGGACTCTTCCCGACGCTCGAGCCAACGATGAGCCACGTACACCGTACAGCGAGGAAATAAGAAGTAACGTTGAGGGCATTAAATTCTTGAACGAGGAGCTCGTGGCAGTGGTGAAAGGGTTGAAGGTGAATAAGGAACCCGAATCGGATGGAATCCCTAACGTGGTTCTGAAAGTGGCGATTCAGGCATTTCCGAATATGTTCAGGAATGTGCTACAGCAATATCTAGGAATGCCTTTTCCCGGACAGGTAGAAAATACAGAAACTAATGAATCCTAGAGGGCTTGAGCTGTTTAGTGGAATACCTGTAACTAGAAATTAGAAGAAAAATTAGTATCTTCCATTTAATTCCAACTACCTTTGCTTATCTTCGACAGATACGCGTATTTCGTCTACAATGTGCAGACTTCTTCAGTGTCTCGTACTAATATCTCGACTTGGTCAGCAAAGGTAGTTGGAATTAAATGGAAGATTCTAATTTTTCTTCTAATTTCCAGTTACAGAAACTAATTTTGTGCCCGAAGCCAGGAAAGCCTCCGGGGGATCCAGCATCCCCTGTTGGATACGCTCGATAAACTCTTGGAGAGGATCGTCCTCAACAGACTGATGAAATTTACCCAGAGCGAGCAAGGGCTATGGGATGCAATCTGGTTTCCGGAAAGAAGTCTACGGTGGATGCTGGACGTGGTCAAGACAGCCGTAAAGGCGTCAAACATAGAAAGCGGAGAGGCGATCCGTCTTGCGCTGTTGCCGGCGTTTGTCGTCGAAACGCCTTCAGCGGGTGCCAGCTGGAAGGCTATGGCTGAAACGCTGCTGGAATGAGAGTCCCCTGACTACCTGTGCAGATTCTGAAGTTACTTTCAGAACCAGGTGCTGATCTATGAGACCTCCGTGGGCGGAAATCGGTGAACATCACGGTGGGGTTCCGCAGGTTCCATTCTTTAACACTTTGGAAGGGGATGTCAACGGTGCTGACGCTGAAGGTTCCCAGGCGTGGTGAATAGTTGGCTTTGCAGATAACATATATTGTTATCAGTACAGAAGGCGAAACGCTGGAAGAAGTGGCGCTGTCGACCCAAGCAATCGGCATAATTGAAAACTGGATGCAGGAGACGACGCAACTGTAAGGCGGTACATCGAGCAGAAATCGTCATCGGAGGGTTTGCCATAGCCTCGAAACGCATGCTGAAGTATATGGGTGTGATGATCGACGAAAAGGTTGAATTTCAGCAACCGTAGATTATGCCGGTGGAAAGGCGGCGAAGACCATCAATGTGGGTAAGCCAGATACATACCGAATAGCCTAGCAATTGCAAGCTTCGTCTACTGGCTAGTGTATCATCGTCGATACTGAACCTGGGGTCAGCTGGTCGCAGCGCTGAAACCAGCGAAACCGGGCGACTGGGTGAAAGTATCCTACCTATTGATAGCACACTTGTTGCCATTTTGGTTGAGAAAACATAAATATGACTTGCTGAAATTCGCAATCATGTTACTACAACTAATTATGACCGTTGTGTGCTAATTGGGTTATGGTGGATTTCTTGAATTTTTGATACTCATATTGCAGAAGTTAATTTGCCAATATATGTTCTCTTGGCCCCACCTACCTGTTACAGAATGGCCGTTGCAATTAAACAGCCCGCAATAGAATATAAATTGTTTCTTGGAATTATTCCAAAGATTTTGGCATCAATTCTTGAAATGTTATTAAATAAGATGTTTGAGATTATTTCGCAAAAAATATCAAAAAAGATTGAGATTCGCTCAAGGACCATTTTATGGATCGGTGATGACTGGAATAAGGTGGTTTGGTCAGAAAGACAGTAAAACAATTTGGTTCTGTTTGTATCACACAAGAAATAGCAGCAAAAGTTTGAAAAAGAAGTGTTTGCTGCCTACAGCGAATAAACTTTGTTTACCTACTGTACGTTAATGATTTCACTCAAATCTGCCGGAGTTTTGTTTTTATTTTATGCGTTTTAAAGAATTTATACAAAACAAATTTAACCATTACATATGAACTAGGTAGCCATAAAAATGTAAGTAAATTGATACTTCCTTTCTGCAATTCTATAAGAAACGATCTATGTTACTGTGGAATTTTGTAAAAGTAAAGCTAATCTTCAATCATAGAAAAATGGAATAAAATTTGAAAAAGTTCAATATATTAAGAAGCAAGGCAAAAAGCATTATGAGAATATGTTCTAAGTTGAAATTGTCAAACACAGTGGTGCAAAATGAGCAAATTCTTCACCCAATTTCAAGTGTGCGTCTCCTGTTTCAGAAGAGCACACCAAAACGAATGTGCGAAGTTTCGTAGCAGCACGAGATACGGATAGCCGCACATGCACTACTCTTTCAGAGTAATGCACAGTGCTCTACTCAAGAGTAATGCACTGTGCTCTACTCAGTGCTCTACTCAGTTCTTTACTCTGTGCTTTGGCTCGTACCAACTGGTAAATGGTAGCAATGAAAATTTGTGATGCTAGTAACAAAAAGGCATTTTATTGGTTCAAAGAGGTGAAATTTTACCAATTATAAGACCTGCCGCCGTGTCTGAAGAAAGGAGAGTGCAATCGTTAACATGAAGACAAAACAAATTAGAGATGAGATATTGCGGCTTTGAGCGCGCGGCAAACAAGGTGCACGATACAGACTGCACTTTCACGTCTCTTTGGAAATTTACCAGTAGTAACATCTTGTAGCAGCCATGATAACGCAAGAGATTTCAGCTTATCCCTGTAACCCTTCTATCCTTCAAACCCACTAATGTGTGCAATGAAATTTTTCAGAATATTATCGGATGGATACTATAAAAACGGAAGATATTTTAACAAACAAAAACTGCATTTTATTTGGCTAGAATCAGCCAAAACACCATAGCGTCATCCTTGTGGTACTTTTGGCCAAGCGGCGACTTCTGATTGCCCTAATCGAATGAAAAATCAGGAAAAACACCTATTACACTCCTTATAAGCTAAAATCAATTATTTATTATTAACCGAAAGATCTGCTATCAATTAACTAGTCCAATAATCATTTCAGAACGTATCGATCAAAAATTTGGTTGACTTAAACGGCACATTTTTCTTTAATGTGCATTAAAGTGCACACACTCTTCATCTCTCTCTCATTATTTCTCTATTCTGATTTTGAAATTAGCACTTTAGTTATCAAAATGTTATTCGAAGGAAAAGGAGCAACGCATCAGAATTTTGCACGTGCGTGACGAAAATCAAAACTACTCTCACGCCAAGTTGGCAGGAGTATTGAATGAGGCTAAATCAACTGTTACCAACGTATTAACAGTGTTCGGTGAACATATGGCAACAGCCAGGAAAGCTGAATCGGGAGTTAATCGAAATCCGGAGGCCACAGCAACGACAAAAAGAGTTGCCCGCTGTTTCGCGAGAGAAACCCCAACCTCTCCGTCCGAGATGTCACAAGAAAGCTGGAAGTGGCGCCTTCAACCGGATACAGCTGGACTGTCAACTTACAAGAAAGTGGTGACAAAACCGGCGATAAACAAAAAACGTTGACTGACTCGATCGCGAAAGTTGGCACACGACGATGCTGTCGAAGTTTGATTGCGTGGTACAGGGGCAATAGAAACTTACGTCAAGGCGGTGCAAGCAGCTTCCTGGACAGAGATTTTATATGGCAACCGGACGGTGACAGATGGCGCAGAGTGCAATAAACTGTCAAAGTTCGTGAAGAAACATCTGGTGTAGCGGGCCATCAATTACCTGTGACTTGAAGAGCAATGTGTACTTTGTGACCGGAATCATCAACAGGAAATTTGTATCTGAGCGAGTGCCTATAAAAACGTCTATTGTCATTCTGAAGTGATACAATTGTTTCCGTGCTATTGTAATGAGTTGGCAACGCCAATACGGAAAAAAGGACAAGAACCTGTAACGCCGAGCTCCGCCCAAACGAACAATATTGGAGCCCTCGTCGCGCGGAACCTTAAGAAGACTCAAGCTGTTGTGGCAAGAAACAGTTCAAGGCAAACTGGTCTATGGCGGTAAAGTGGACTGAGACTGTGCAGAATCTAATAGCGGGTATGCAAACGTAAAGGCCAAAACAGGAACAAATTCCGGTAAAAAACTCAAGCTGAATCTGTTTTTCCTGTATTATGTCTTCATGAACTGAAAAAGAAAAAAAATCACTTATCAGTAAACTTTGGTCAGCTCACGCAATACTGTGACCGGTGATCGGACGCCCTTATGCTGTATGTCCCATGCTTGTGCTGCCGTTATAAACCAGCTGATACAGTATTAACGCAGTGTTGAAAAGTCGTCATTTATATACCACGACAGTATGAAAAAATACAAAACAATTCCCACAGGGCTTTACCGAATCTCTTTGAAGCGACTTCCAGTTAAAACTTTCCCAAAGTTTTGAATTTATCACGGAAAAATAAATCATGCAGAAGCGACTGAGCGATGATGTGGTCAATCGATAGTTGATGACTGCTGTCTGTGTGCTTTTAAACAGATATAAAAACTTTTATGTTCTGATGCGTTATATGGTTTGCGCTTCAGTACTCGTAATGAGTTTTGCAACTACTTTATTTGATTGCCGAATTAAATTGTTGATACAATCGAATGACCAGTTAACCATGAACAAACAGTATCAATAAATTTATATTCTCTTTAAATCCTGCAAGTAGAATGGCTGTTTTCAATGCGTCAACGTCATCGTTATCAAAACAACACGCGCACTCAATTTCAACCTGCCACTCTAGAACACTTCATGGTGATCTCTTTCGGAAACTACAACCCACATGGATGTCTCCAAAGCAACATAGCCTTTTCGATTGAATGAAACATAAGTTGCTTTTTCCCAAAAAAAAAAACCTAGTACGCTACAGCTAATCACGCTCCGGATCAATCACAAACACCCGGTCCCATTGGACAATGCTGCAGGAAAAAGGTTTTCGCCCTCTCGGGTTCGACGAGCATCACATCGTCCTCCGTCGTCCTCAATAAATCCTTGTTGTCGTCGTCTCGGCTTTATCAGAGTCTCCTGCGCTACAAGACGCTGCTTAAAACAAGACAACCGGAAGAATCGATTTTCCATCGGGTTCAAATAGACTTTCATTTTTCTTCTCTGCATCGTTACAGATGTTTTCCGTCTGAATCGTTTCCATTGTACACACTTCAGGATTGGTTGGGAATGGAAGATGATTTTCACCGCAATACCTTGAATCAATGATGGGAAAGAAGCGGCCTGCCATTTGGTGGTCCCGAGTCAAATCGCACGTGATATTATTAGGAGTGGTCCTTTCAAGGGAAGTGAATGGGGACATACAGAACAATCAGTCTCGTGCCGTGATACTGGACTGGTTGTTCAGGAGGGAGAGCCGACCCGAAATCATCTGAATGAAGCCTGACCGACAGCATCGAATGAAGAGGAGAAGAGTGAACCAGCTCAACGGGGTGTGAGAACAAGAACAGGTCACGGGAGCTTTGAAGGTATTCAGTTTTCGAATTGATGGAGATCAGGGAATACAGTAGAACATTTTTCACCAACACAGATGATATTAGGAAAGGCTTTCAGTGAGAAACATTTGAGAGAATCGTTTCTAAAACTTGAAGTAGAGAATGACAAGAAGAGATTCGAACACGTGGATATGATGAACCATTTGTTGTGGATGTACAGCCCCAAATGAATGAGGCGGGATGGAGAATGAACGGCACCTGTTCATGCAATATGAAGAAGCAGCCAAGGAGCTTGAACGAACGCTAATTGGCAGATAACTAACTTATGTGAGGAGTAGTGGATGGTGAACTGGTGCTTATAACTGGCTTCATAGAAAAGGAAAGCACTTCTCTGTGCTGTCCACATCACGTTATAGGTATTTGTTCATAATTTGTCTGCTGGAATACGTTGTGACAACCTGCTGTTGACTCATTGACGATCAACAATGATACGTGTTAACAACAATAAGACAACCGTACTGAGAAAAGTGCCAGTCGAACCACTTTCCTTCAACATTTACCAACCTCTGAGCACTCAGCTGTGTGCTTTTATTACAACATGCTAGATTTTCCATTTAGATTCAGGAGCACCTATGGTGTAGAATCAACATTATATCACGAAACTTATTTTTGTTCCTCAAATAGTGTTGTAGAATGTGGTGTTAGGGCAGTGTTGTAATCAATAAAATACGTAGTGGATCAAGTTCATTAACTGGTTCAAATTGTTATCATCTAAACGGCTATTTTTCACAAGGTCGATAGATCAAGGCCTTTTATGGTGGCTATCAGTTAAGAATATTATAACTGAGGCTAGTGTGTACATAAATTTGTTTAAATGCTTTATCTTTTGATACTGACCATATTGATGGTTCCAAGTCTTCAATGATATGATCGTATCAGGGTTTTGATTGAATATCAGTTGGTATTATTACATGACACTAAATCTGCACATTGAAGATGAAATTTGTATCTATCAAGATAAACAATAGAAATCAATTGGGAATTAAATGGAAGTTAATCGTTCTAACTATGTTTTCTAACGTTGCTAATGTTGATTATATAGTAATGTACATCCTGAATCAACCTTATCTTTTGTTTTCATGTTAAATTGTAGTCTATTTTTTGTGTGTAGAAATAAGCACAACATTCTTTAAGAAGTTGCTTGGATTAGCTAATTTAAATCAACTTTACTGTATTTATTTTGCGGTAGCTTTCACAATGAACTTGTGCAGTCAAGTATTCCAGCAACGTTATAATTGTGGTTTCTCTAGTATGTCCCAGGTTGATGTACTTGACGGATACAATGTTTTGGAGAAGTATTTTATAACAATTGAAGTTTAAAGAAGTCATAAGCACTAAAAAACAGCATAATATCTGCAAAATAAGCAACATACCATCTGCACTGATGCTCTGTAGACAGATAAAAAGCTAATAAAATGCAGAAGTGACAGCTTGTAAATAGCATTAGTAATGCTATACAGAGTCAACAAGGCATGTAGAGAGGGAGCAGAGGGAGACACGCACCATACAATTTTTGAATCAATTTTAAAAAATTTATAAGTTGGCTACAATTTTTATTATTAAGTGTTAATGATAGGTGCCCCTTTGTCTCAATGAAAAAGCGCAGAAGTTGCCTCAGGTGCAACGACAAATGGACATCACATAAATTTTTTAAAATAGTAAAGGCTTAAATTTTATGGGTATGAGTATTGTGGTGTGAGTAAGATAATAAATATGATTATTACCCATTGCTGCTCCGTTGTTGCTAGACGATCTGCTCTTACCTGAAAGACCATAGATGATGCTTGGGGTTATGTATTCTCAATGTGGAAAAAAACTGGAGATCTCAAATAGCACCAACCAAGAGAGAGCACCAGCATGATCCTACAGTTAAACTTGTGGTTATATCTGAATGTAGCCTGCCTATCTCTTTTTTCAATTATCAATACCTTTATTGTTGAACCTATTTATAGTGCTATTAAGATAATCACAAAATAAGGATTGTAGTTTACTTGCACCAGGCGAGCATGGCAAACCAATATGGATCGTTAAATTGTGATCCCAGAAATATTTTGTTATTTATCGTACCTTTCTCAATTACTCACATCGCCGTTATAGATAACCGAAACAATAAGAAACGCCATGGCCGATACCAAATAGTGCCGTAATAAACATTAACACAGCAACCTCTCAACAAATTAATAAACAAAATTTTTGTTGTAAACTTTCAATTTTCAACTATACCAATCCTACGAAGCATCTGGAACCAATCTATACGAATCCATTAAACGTTGATTTGGTAAAAGTAAGAAGTGTGTAGATATATTTCATTATATTATCATCTAGGCATTGTTACTTTCAGCAGGGAGACTTAGATCATATACTCAATGATATCGTATCTCAATCCCCTATGTTCCAATCAAAAATATGTTTTGCAATGATGCAATTGGATGGTTCATATTATTTGAGATAACTCAATACAAACGTCATCTCAAAATTTGAATGTTGACAGGCAATCTGTGAAACCTTAGTATCTTATGGTAGATGGCAGAAATTATGGATAGAGATAAAACCTCAAAGATTTTTGTTCATATTCCTGCAGGAAAAACGGTGTTTTTGCGGTATTGCTTTGTCAATATATACACTGAAAAGTTATTTTCATAAATAAACAACTCACTCGTTTTGTAAACAAAGATTTTTAAATAGAACAAATACTCGTAAATTGTATGAAACATTCTGCATGCTTGTCATCTACGTTACAAAATACTAATACTTTTGTACAGTGCGAAATAAATTCGTAAAAGATCAACTAATAACTACTTCCCTTCAATCATTTCTGTAGCGAAATCATATTTATTTTCCGGAATCATTGATTTTTTTTCAATTTACATACTAAAATTCAATGAAGATCTCAAATCAAATCGTGCAACCAAATATCTTTTTTTATCATTAACAAAATATTCGTAGTAATTTCTGTGTTTTCTTCCAACATTGGCATTAGCATACTTATTGCATTGACGTTTTTACCTCGTGGATCAGAACTACAGTAGAATAATTCGTTGAAGATATTGGCTGCACCATAGAAACGCAACCGATTTACCGATACGTTTTCACGCCAGAAAATCCACGAAGACGCTCCTCAGTCATCACCTGGCCACGTCCATGCAACCGTTGGTGGTAGGAAGGGATTTCTTATCTTGTAGAAGACACGGGAACCTACGTAGACTTCAGTAGATATCAAGAAAAGCAAAAATGAATGGTCGGAGAGAATAAGTTAACCGTGATGCCCTGTTTTGATTATTACAGGAACAGATGATCTAGAAAGGTTAGTGATGCTCATTATATTTAGAGCAGTTGGAACTTTAGCATTAACTATGGTCCTAAACTTCTTGCAACATGGTTACCAGCGTACTCTCTGAAGAAGAATGTCTGAAAATGAACAGGATAGTGAAAGACTGAGTCAGAATGAAGCCAAAATAATATATACTGACACACCTAAAGATACGTCTAGTGCATTACAACAGCTTCTTCGATGAAATCAGCTGCCCCGAAAGTGGTGCTTTCAATGAAACTTCTCCCATAATCTCTGTAATAATATGAATTGAAGGAAAAAAAAATGGAAAGAGCTCATAATGTTTCAAAGACATCCGCGTTCCGCTTTGTAACCAAAGTGATGATTGATCGGTTCGTTAGCTTCTTAAACCAGTAGAGGTGTTCTCTAAATAAACTTCCCCAAATTTTAGCAGAATGGCTGATTTTACCCCAAGTAGTTTATATTGTTTTCGTACTATGCACGAATGTTTCTTTCTGTGTCAATAAATCCTTCGTGTTTGAGGCAGTTGCGCGTGTCGAATTGGTGGTAATATGAAAAGTACAGTTTATTTAAAACTGAATACAACGAATAGTTGTTGATTCTCCTTAGTTTCATAATAAAATCTGCGAAATTTAATTTTCAGGTAAATAAAATTGGAGGAAAAGTATATTTTCAGTACAAATAGTCAAGCTAATTGGTTATTCTATACGAAAATCAACACGACTGTAAAGTATTAACGACACATGACGGTACCCGCTGGTTATCATGATCACTCTATTCAATGAGTTCAAATTTAGAAACATGTGAAGCCTGAAGTTTTTAGATTTTCCGTTGTTTTTGATTCCAAAACGAGCTAAGTCTTGTTGCCAAAATTGTACGGTATTGTAGCGTACAGAAGATAATCGACCTATCGTTCAGGATGATTGTCACAAAGTGTGGGCTCGATTCCTGCTCTAGCCGGTGGAACTTGAAAATGTCCCTACGCTACTGGTCCACCGAGCGTTGTGTTGTCCGTTGAATAATGGTATGTGTTCCGTGCGTGCAAGCGCTGGTTGAAGACGGTGTAATTCTCTCTCTCTCTCTCTCTCACACACACACACACACACACACAAACACACACACACACGCAAGGAATTTATACGGCAACCGGACGAAGAAAGGTGGCAGATATTTTCTAGCACATTAAATTGTCAAAGTTCGCGAAAAAATATCTGGTGTGGCGGGCCATCTATTGCCTGCTTGGCCTGAAGAGCAATGTTTACATTGCAACCGGAAACATCAACCAGCAAATTTATCTTAGCGATTTTCTAAAAACGTCTACTGCCTTTCCTAAAAAGCAACACAATTGTTCCGTTCTATTTTGGTCGGATTTTGCATCTTGCCATTACGGAAAAAAAGTCCATGGAGTGGTATAAGAATCCTCTAACACGTCAGAGCTCCGCCCAATCGAACAATATTGGGCCATCGCCAGAAAAAAGCGGAACTAAAGAAGACTCAAAA